>DWPT01002872.1:0-15371 GCA_018251895.1 Agathymus mariae mariae | reverse complement strand
GCTGAGGGCTTAAATTTTTGAGGGCTTTCACATTGATAACCAGTAAACTGGCAAGTAATTAACTTATGCTTAGGTGGCCATTGCAGGTTATGGACATCTATAATCGACCGCAAATATGAGCTTAAAAATTTAATGTCTTACAACCTTATCATCTAGTCAAATGCATTTGTTCTTGTTGTGAGCTACTTTAAGTAGTTACTGGTTAAATGTACTTGCAGATATAAATAAGGTATGTTTTAAGGTACTTCCTTCTCTTCTTCCAGATATGGTATGTGTGTAAGTTTTTTTAGTTTTAGCATATTAAGAGTTGATAAGATTTTGGTTAAGTCTAGCCATCAAGAGCCTCTTCGAAGCCAACCTCAACATAGCTGTCTTATCTAAACGAATAAATGCGCTAAAGTGTCAAACGGTGAAGTCGCCCAGAAGTGACACAACGGGAAACAGAATATTAAGATTCACTTAAAATATTGCTCCTTCAAAAGTGACGACCATACTAAATTTGGCGTAGAGGTTTCACTGATCACGAAGGTCCAGTATGCCGACGGCGGCCAATAAGGCTGTCTCGTTACTTACAGCGCTGGAGAATATTGGCGATAAAGATCACTAAATGTGATTTACGAGCGCTCGTACGATTCGGAAAAGCGGAAAAACAAAGGCAACTCGATCACGTACAAATCTACTAATCCGTAGTCCCCTTGGTGGACGATAAATATTTTTCACGAAATCCAACGTCCGCGACGACGCATAGAAACTGCCCTAAATCAGGCAATTATAGGTGTGACCAGTAAATATTATAACCAGGGGATCAGGAGTGGAGGACGGCCTGAATAAGGACCGTTAAGGATATTAGGTATTGTGATTTTATTGTCGGAACGTTATCCGGACCTAATATTGCCTTTATGAGTCCTGTGTACTTATATTCGGGATATATAAGTTCTGTTTAATATGGGTAATGAAGAAGTCCAGGAAACCAAACCGGATTCAAAATTTGCAGGTACCTGTAAATTTTACATGAATATGGAAATAAATGAAATGATTATTTGTTTCAGTCGAAATAATAAATCCGTTAACTTTGGTACAGGAACGTGTCTCAAGCTCAAGAAAGCTCTGATGAAATTCATTAAAGGGGTTACGTCAACTTCAACATTTATATTTATTATAGGTCTATTTTACACAATGTGTGAATCCAGGTCATCTATGCAGGCGTTGCTACAAGGTGTCGTTTCTAGGGAGGAAGCAATTTTTTTAATCTCTTAGAACAATGCCACTAGACATATCCCCTATTTAAGTGAGGAACCGGTCTGTTCATACGGGATCCTGGGAGGTGGTCTTAGTAGGGATTATACATGATCTTTATCGTTTCGTAGAGAGGTTGTTCATATCATCTCCTCACCTTTTCCAAGAAAATTAGGTTTATATAAATTTCTGATACGTTCAAGATATTTTACCTCATATTTAGTTCTTGATGAGTCATGACGATAGGAAAACGTGTTCAATATTCACACACAAATACATACTCAGATTATGATCACCATGAGTGTGTTGGCACGTTGTGTCAAGGCAGTCAAAGCGGCTTGAATTGGAATTTGCAAGGTTCTTGTTCGTACCTTAGTGTCTTAATACTGCATATTGAAATTATAGATGTCTGCACTTTGTACTGTAAAACTTAAGTCAAAAGCATTCTTATGCAGAAAAGTTTTACAAACTAGATGATTATTTTAATATACAGCTATAAGTGCGTCTTGTAACCGTTAGGAGGAAAAATACTCCTTGGGATTTTTTTGCCTCGATTTGTTGAAGCGATGGCGTAGTTTGAGTTTCGAAAAGTGTTTGTAAAAAATTAAAATTATTTTAATTTCCATTTCTTTTAAACTACGTAACAGAGTTAGTGGACTGAGATTTTGTCACAATTCGCATATAGATTTTGTCCGGATGGTGTATGCATGACACATCTATATTATTTTAAAAGTTATAGTCTTGTTTGCAGAGAATAAGATGCGGTCTCATCTATCTTCATACAATGCATTATATACTTATTCCACCATTCTTGAAGAAATAGTAAAAAAAATTCTCCATTTTACATTCGGCAAAGTAGACGCCTACCAAGTAGTTAAACGAATAATTTAAGAAATCTAATATCTTAAAAATTCTTTCTTTTTTAGGTTTATAAATTTAGTTAAATTTGTATACTGTTTTTAATGTATTTTATAATATATATATTACAAACATAGCCAAAGTTAAGGTTTTTTATGTTAGAAAAAAATCTAACCTTCTAACAATAACATAGATAAAAGAAACTCCCGCCAAAAAACGAATATTTGGGTTTTAAAAACGATTGCAACAAAGGTTTAATTCGAAGGAGTACGCCTTAATCCTCTGGGCGCCTGGTGGCCAGTGGGTGTAATTACGCGATATATCGCCTGTGGACCCTCTCCAGCGAGGGTCTCGACCTTCCGTCCTCATCACGACGCAACACATGGTGCCGTACGTTAATTGTTAGGGACCGATTTTCACTGTTTATTCGTCCAGTTTTAGGGGAGTTGACGATTGGGACGAGAATTTTATTGTTTAGGGCGCAAACGTCAGGCAGGGCGCGCGATTCACGCTCCCTTATAGTTTTATGATCGTGTTCCAACGATTATACAAAACGATAATACGAATTTCTGTTATGGCTGTGATGATTATAGAGATTTAATAGAATTGATGTTGTTTGACGGACCTGACTTACTAAAATTTTAACGGACTAATTAATTAACGTAAGTCATGAATTTTAAATGTTAATCAAGTAGTTTAAAACGGCAATTTTGTAATAGAGTTTCAGCTATATTAAACAAGTATTAAATCAAAAATTCCCAGATTTGGTGTCTCACAGGACCATCGAGCACATTGGAAATGAATCTACGGAATTAGAAATAATATTGTCGCTGAACGACTAGAAAGTGTCGATGTGAACAAAAAATGTAGTTCTGACTATTTACAAAAAGGTTAGGCTACAGGGCAAACCCTTAATCGTCTTTGTTTTAGGCTCAAATTGTAATTGACAATTTTTTCCAGGGGAGATTTTTTCAAATTTTTATATGATTTTTCGTTTCCAAAATATCGAGCGCCAAAATCAAAAATTCGGAAAGAAATCACTATTTCGGCAATACCTCTTTCGTTTTTGATTTGATAAAAGAGCGGGTAGATTTACTCAATAATGTTTTCAATCGGAAACCGGTTGGTGGTGGATCGCGATTGTAATATTTCAGGACGTGTTAATTTGGGGCGGTGTAAATCTGCAGGAAGTGTTTCAAGTGTCCCAGTTGGTCTCATGACACTTGTATCGGAGGGCCAGCAGACGAGCGGCGCGACGGTGCGCGGCTGTGCGCTCCAGCGGGATGATGGATCTCATCTTCCATATACATACTTAAAAAGGTTAAAGTTTGTGTCTTTCTGAACGCGATAATCACGAAAACGAATGGATTCTAAAGTTGTTCAAATATCTAATGTATGATTTGTTATGCGAAATTAGATAAGCTTATGTGACAATTGGCTGTATTGTTGCGATAACTCCGTCGTCTGGATGTCTGATAATTGAATCTAAGAAATCAATACATCTAACAATTTTCCTGTCCATCGTCAATTACTTGTGCGAAGCGGTTGTAGTATCTCGCGATTAATAAGCATGTTTACGTAATTAAAATGCAAAGGAATCAAATAAATAAACATATGCATAGATGTAGGTAATTAATTCTGTTCTAATCCATTCCTTCTAGTATAATGATTTTGTACCACTACTTTTATTGTTTGCTTGTTTCGGTGTCTCGGATAGATTCTAGAACACACTTTTGGCGGAGGCCAGTTGTATCTCGTGGTATTTTATCAACAAATATACTATTGGCTGCCATCCAACGCATGTGAGTGGCCTTAGGAATAGTGTAGCGGCCCTTATACACCGCCCATCGGCTCGTCGCTATATCCGCACTGTTTGGTTTCAACGGCTACTTGTAGGCATCGTAATATGGCCTTCTCAGATACATTAAGATACCTGAGTGTTCCAGTGTGATATCAAACTAAGTTGTGTGATTAATGATTAAATTAATGGCCGTGTAAACGTCTAAACGATTTATCCGGCTGTGGTCATATTCTCACAATATATTTATTTTATCGTGGCGATGGTTCACAGATAGTTCTGAGTAGGATTCGCGTCGGTAATGTATAAGTATGTCCGCAAGGGTTATCGCATCGATGGCGTGGCCCCAACTAAAGACGGGCGGAGGATATCGCAATCGCGATAATAGTCCCGGCGCCATATTGTGTTGATTGTTGACGTGTGCCGAATTTATCCGGCATTAAACTGCTCGCCGCTCTACACCATGCCGCCTCCGACGGGGACAGCCTCATCACAAGTTATTGCTGCGATACTAATACCCAACGCCGAAAATACAGTTTGACCTCTCATTATGGATGATACACGGACGGGCACGCGAGCTCCAGAACGAATCGTCTTCAAAGGTGTTCCCGGTGCGCTGTGACATGGGGCTCTTCAAAGAAGTGTGGAAACACGCCTTCACACCCAGCTGTAGAACTGAAGCCTACTTAATATCGGGTGCCTCGGTGGCTGGCTAGTGATATAAAAACTAGCTCTGTAATAGCGATATAGATCTGTTAGTTTCCTCAAGCGATTGGATCGATGGTTGCAGTTTTATTAAATTAAATTCAATTTAATTACTAGTACCTACTGGCGATTAATCAAAGCTGTTGTACATAAGTATATGTTACGCGGGCGTCTGTTAATAAATATCGTTTCTGAAATTTATTAATTTTATTATATTGTATTTGGTTTTCGGGTGTAAATTTAAAATAGATACCAGGGCGGCAGGCGCGCGACCGCTAATGAGTGCGACAGCAGCGCCGTGCGGCCGGTGCGGTGGGTGCGCTAACTAATTTGCTCGGTGATGAATTGCTGGATGAAGCTTATGCTTCTACGAGTCTTGGCTTCCTGGTATTCCAAAATCAAAACAATTTTAGAATCGATTATTTCACCGATTGTGTTAAAAAATTAATTAATTTAAACACATATATTTTAAAAACTCATATAATATGAAAATAATTATATTTTTTGTTATTGCAATATCAATATATTAATGATATCTAAATAATATGTAGTTTTACTAAGTTACGAGTATAAAAACTCATTGCACACTAATAAAATTTACAACGGAATTCTTTGTCATACTTCACATGACATTCCTGATTTGAAAATATCCGGTTTAGCAGTAATAATTTTGTTGCTGGACCACCCTGCGGCTGCGAGCTACGACCACGGGGTGATAAGCTATTTATTTATAAGGCTTATAAGCGTATGCGCTGCCAGCATTCTATATCGTTTAAGTAAAAAAAAAAATTCTACTCTCTTACATGAAATATTTAAACAAATATTTTAAGATTTTAATAAATTGTACGATTCGACCTTACATAAAGATTAATATCTCCATGAGTTGAAAAAAATTACTGACAAGCAAAACAGGTATAGAGTACTTGCTTCACTTATGTCCCTGGCGCCTGTGTCTGGCTTAAGCGATCTATTGAGAAAGACAATAAGTATATGTATAAAATATGTATGTGTGTAAATATGTAAGTACGTATATGTTTGTTTGTTTGTATTGAGAATTTAGACACTTTTTCAAGTTAAATACAAGAACATCCCGTAATGCAATAAGAAGTGGTAATCATTCTACTTCAAACACATTTAAATTTAGAATACAAAAATGGGAACAGATTAAACACTAATATTCCGTTGAATAACAATAAATCGTCCTGTAAAAGCTTCCATGTTTGTTTACGCGCACGTCCGCGTCCGTCGTGTCTGTCAAATAATAAATATTAATGCTGCATTTACACGACGCTACATTTAGTTGGGGTCGTTCTATATATATGGAAGCAGCACTAGTATACAGTGCAGTTGGTGTTGCATAGCTAATGCAGCAAGAGCAAATCTATAACTGATATCTCAAAAGAGCATGAGGACCGGATCAATTATTATTTATGAATTTCCACAATTTCGGCTATGCATATACATAGAATTGTAATTCTATTGTGTCAGATATACAGTCAATCAACATAAGAAATATGAACATTACGAGCGCCAAATTAAATAATTGACAATTAAAATCATTGCATCAAATTTTGCACGGTGTAATCGCGGCTTAAAACACACGAAGCCAGCGGTGGTCATAATTGGAATGGCCGTCGGATTAAATGCGCAAACAAATTCCAATCCTGTACCAAATCCAAATAAATTGAGTAAGGAATGTGCTCTCGAGGGTTTTAAGAACCTGGATTTAAAAAATTATGTTGTCTTTGGTGCCTATATATTTTTCAAGGATTTCGTCGGGCTGTATATAAAATATATATTCTGTATTAGTAATACATAGTCTACCTACAACATACCACTGTACATAAACCCAAGAACTGTTATTTATTTGTACAAATGTATAATTTATGTTTTCTTATTGTTATTCAATAATCTTTTCTATTGTTAAAGGTTTCGTATACTTGAAGAAAATTTAATGTCTTATTAGCTGACTCGCGTGTCTGTCTGAATATCTACCACAGCCAATTTATTTTAATATGAGAGTAGAATA
Source organism: Agathymus mariae mariae (assembly GCA_018251895.1). NCBI lineage: Eukaryota > Metazoa > Arthropoda > Insecta > Lepidoptera > Hesperiidae > Agathymus > Agathymus mariae. The sequence goes on along the minus strand of DWPT01002872.1, from coordinate 8,745 downwards.
GAATAGGATAGGATAAGAGTAACTTTAAATAGTTCTATTTGGCCTCGACCAAAAATGGGAACAGATGTGCCGAGGTCTTAAATGGAATTTTTCATTTGTTTCATCTACTGTACAGATTATATATAAGTTTCAGGACGCATAAAGGAGGAGTAAGTAGTCGATATCATAATTATTTAACTATTGAAGCAATGTTTAATCATACAAAGATATACAAAAAAGGGATGTTTAAGGTTACTAATAAAAAAACAAGACACTCTGAAAGTGAAAGTTGAACTGTATATTTTTATATCAACGATTGTAAACACAATCTACAGATCTGTGACCCATAGATAAGTGACACACGACACGTATGGGGTGTCGTGTCGTGTGGAGCTGACGTCCCGTTACGTTCTACGGCCATTTGTCAAACTAATGACGCGGGAATCTGCATTTTAAATGTGCCACCTGATCGCTGTGCAGATGTCACACTAACTTACACTATACACTTTAAATATCTGATATTTCTGATATTATATTTTAAGAAGAATTGATATTCATAAACATGGCAAATAATTTTATATTTAATTTTCTAAAATGAATTTCTGACCTAGATTATGAATCATGACCATTTTAACTTTGATACTCCTGATTTATATACTATTATTATCGTACTCAAATTTTCAATTTTGAATTGTAAACGACAGATTTAAGCAACTTCTAGCGCGATCAGTTTTTGGATGGGTGATTGTTATTATAAACTTATAGGTCGCGTAAAACCGTCAGTCCAGTTGTTATATATAGTTCGGAAGCATCCGGGAAACATTGGAACTTCTGATATTTGGTTGGTCTACGAGCCCCTCCGCAGTCAGCTACCAGAGGACCGTGATGGAATACGTTCTATAACTCTGTACATACAAATAGATATATATGTCTTTGGGTGGGTCGATTCTATGTTATTTAATACTATTCTAATTAGCTATTTGGAGATAAAATGTTCTACTCTGTGCTGTAGTACCACAGATACATACACAGCTAGCGGTGTCCGACACAGGCTATCCACATTTTATCAATCGAATTCCCATTTTTAATGGTCGCCTCGCGTGTCCCGTACTCAAATTAGCGTAGGTTAATCGCAGTGTCGCAATCGGAAACAGTCGAAGCGCGGTATTTATTTTAAAAAACTGTGGGCCAAGATAACGCGTTCGATTCTGCCGCCATGCTTTTTAGTGTAATTTAATACTTCGAACTGGTAACAGCGAAAAAAATTGTGTAATCTGTGTCGTTATTGGCTTTAAAGGTTTTGGTAACGTTTGTTAGAAAATGTATTCAACTAAAAGATATATAAACTTGCTTTGATAAGTGTAATATATTAGCTTATCACCAGCAAAACTATTTATTTATATTTTTTGTTTTTCTTTTTTATTTTATCATAATCCCTTATGTAGTGTTCGTGTTAATTTCGTTCATCCTTGGTAAAGTTGGTTCTTCGGTTGCACTGCTTTGGGCAAAAATCGAATTTGTTGACATGAAATTTGGCCATAACCGAAATTTTCTATCAAGCGCCAAAAACTTACCAATATTTACGAAAGTGCCCAGCGGTGTGTACCAAATCTGGCTGTAGTACCAAAATGTAACTGAGCTGTGTAATATTTAAAACAACCAAACTATGTCCAGATTAAGCAAAATCATTTTCGAACGGAAATTAATGTAAAATGTATTTTTTGGGTTAAATATTCAGTGTATAAAACCATCCATAAGTCATTTTAAAATCAGAAATTCACGGAAATCTTGCCAATTCACCAAAACGATTTGAATTATGTAAACATTAACATTTGACAGCCCTATAGACCATACGACGTAATTTATCACCTCTCAAAGAACGAATGAAATAGATAAACACGTGATCGAAAACGCTCTCAGCCCAGCCTCCGCCTATCAACATTTCCGATATCTTTTAAAACTCAGCACCATTTTGAGAGATACATTATTTTAATGGATGCGGCGAGTCAATAATGGTGTGGCGTGTACCTGCGTGTACAGCGAGTACTTCGTGTTCCTAGACCCGTACCTGTGGAATAGTGACGTGCATGAGATATTGATTATCCGGCCTCGTTCAATGCTAAAACTGACATCTTCAACATTGCATGCTTGTATGTTATCTGTATATATATATATATAACGTTCTCGTAAATATAACTACGTAATTTACAATTAATGTTCAGGTGTAGTTCTTAATCGTTTTACCAAATATAGTCCTACTGATTTCCAGTAGTTGAAATCGCCTTTCCAATGGAAACAGTAAGACCAATGGAAATCTTGCAATGATTTTTTAGATATATTGATATCAGTGATGAGTTTCGAACAGGACAACAAAGTCCTAAAAATGATTTATACATAAATTGGAACTGTTGAGGACTTAAATAGATTGGCAAGCTGGCCGGAGCACTCTTCATATAAAAATCATAATCCAAAGGGTATTGCTAAAAGAATCAACATTACATTACACTTACCACTGTAATTGACGCAAATAAAATATTACACCATTGAATCTAGGAGGGTGGCGGCTAGCCAGGCAGATGATGAACTTATGCCAATATTTACATCATCACGAACTCATAGTGCAACTATTTAAGGGCATATAGAAAATCTTATTTCTTAAAGCACCGACTCGACAGAAGACACACATAGAAACGTTCCAGTGACTATCGTACTTCAACATTATTTTTAATTCACTTTGATCACAACTGCGTTGTTCGTGAATCGTATTTCTGTCTGTCCTGTATCTCTAATCTGGCCTTGGTTTATCTAATAGAGTCAATGTTATTTTGGCATCCGAGGAAACATTAATACAACCCCTATCTGATTGAACATCGAATAACTTTGGGACAAATTATGGTTTAACAAAGTGTACGCCGCTGTTGGAACCGCGTTACGAATTAATATACGTTGGCTACAATCAACGGCAAATCAAACATGACAATTGTCGTGTTAGTTTTCTATTCATAATAGATATATCAGTTATTTGGTGGTCCGGTAACACTTTTAGATCCATATACGCCATGAACATGTTCAAGAAATGACAGGAAATAATCACGCAAACAATACATAAATTCACAGACACTGCCGCTTTGTTTAAAGTTACATTACATTATACTACGTATATTACCAGATCCAATAGTACTAGCAGAGTTTATATATATTTATAACATTTAAAATTTGCCGAAAACAAAACGTTTGGACATTGCCCAAACAAGACAAATTTACTCAAAAACAGGACAAAAAAACATGAATAAATTGAATAATTGAGTAATGAGTAATTGAGTAAATTGTTGGGAGACGGCTAAAGGTAACATTTACAGAGGTTTCATGAGAATATTAATTGATACCGATCTAGCCTCATCTGCCGTAAACAATTGAGAGTCTCCTGCAACATGCTGTTAATGGCTATGTTGTTATCGGCAGTACCACGAGTGTAATGACGCAAGTTGAAATGTCAACTTTCTAGTTGTAATAACGCGCGAGCCATCATGTTTGACCACAAACGACTCGAGCTCCGCGATAAGCTTCGTCGATAATTCGTCGACGGCATCAATCATGTCACAATTAAGCTTTAAACGACTCCAGGATTTATTGTCGTCCACAAACGATTAATAAAACTGGCAATTAAAAGGCAAACATGTTGCCAGGTATAAAAAAGAAATGTATGTAACATACAGGTTTAGATATTAAATTATAAAATTAATCTTTATCTACGGGTAGTACTAATGAAACAGAGATCACAACCAACCAAGCCGAATTTAATCAATTCTGTACAAAGGACACGCCTATAAAAAATATTCAATGAAATAATACTTATTCACTAATTCTACCTGTCTATTTTCTTTCTACCTATTTATCTATCACTAAGGCTTTGCACTAAAAATGACTCACTGCGCTTCGGTTATGGAAATTATTTCACTATGTCTTTAATATACTTAAACGAAAAAAATATAAACTGTTTCAAAAAAATGTTTTAAATTAAGTGAAATTCAAAAATTTACGTTTTGACCAATTATGTTTGTTAATTACCTTTTGTTATTAGTAATATGTAATTCACCTTAACCTTATTTACCTTACACATTTGCACCAATATCTAATGTCAGTCGGAGCACTGAATTTTTCTGTGCGTGCATCTCGCGACTCTACACTCCTCTCGGCGAATAAATGCGAGTTCCCAATCATACACCCAGATTACTCGTGTCGATAGGTGAAACAAAGGCTGTAAATAAGGCTTAAAACTGAAGCGAGGCCATTAGAGGCCTTTAGCTGGGAGATGCCGGCGCAGATCTCAGTGTTGCCAGCGTGAAATCACCCGGTTATAATAAGATGGCTAGTGTTGCCAGATGTTTTTTTGTCAGGACGTCCATAGGTGACTTTTTCGTTTTGCGCATTGTTTGTCTTAGAATGTTACACCCAATATGGTTATATTAGATACATATAAAGCTAGTGAACGGACATGTTTATGTAATATATAGTTCTAATACATGCCGCTACATCCAAGTGTTTCAGTACGCACTCATCAAGCACGGACGCTACCTCTCGCAATGTGAAAGGAAACTCGAGCACACCGAGGGGAGTTTTGGGTTGGGTTGTATTGTCCGTTTTGAAGGAGTCCTAGGGCCTATCGTAGTATCGGTTATACGAATTACTTTATAAGGTATAATGAAAACGAAAGGGTATTAAATAAGCGCTTGTATACGACGTATTTTGGAAAAGAGATTCATAAACAATATTTATATTTTTACAATGAGAATAGTTTTTAAATTAAGAACAACACACTTCTAAAAATTCCGCTATTTTTTGCGGTAAATAGAGAACTAAATTTGTTTCTGTTTGTTTTTCACAGTATCTTGATTAAAACTATGCAATAAAATTATATTTTTGGTGTCGATAAAACGTGAATTCTATTCATCTCGACTACAGAATTCGCGGTGTAAGTTGACGCCAACATGACTAATGTACTATGAATGTTAGACTTAATAAATTAACGGAACTATTGGTACATTCGTGGAAAAACAAAAATAAGTGAGCGCCATTAGCCATATAACTAAGCCTACCTCATTAAGTGCAACGAAAATAAAATATAGTCGGTATTGCTTTATTGCGGATTGGAAAACGCAAATAATGAAAAAAAAAAATGAATTCCTAAACTTTTAATAATGAGATTTAGATTTACTTAAAATTCAGTGGTTGAACAAAATACCGTAATATTACGAGTAAGAGACAATAATAATGAAGTAAGTACCCACTTCATTAGTAAGATGAAGTATGAGAAAAAAGCCAAGATATTTTATGAGGATACTAATGTAAGTAACATGTTACTTTAGTTGGAAATGAAAGCTAACATCAATCTTTATAAAGGAATAGTCTAGATGGAAAGTTCACGGGCGCTTAGTTTGTGCAACTTAACAACGTAGGTGCAGTAATGCCAACTGAAGAACAAGAACTTTCACGGAATACAGTTTGCAAAGTTGGCAACGCTTTTAACCGTTGCAACTACTATCGAAATGCTATCTTTGTTTTAAAATACCAACGCAAACGTAACAGCTTTTAATAATTCCCGGCCAATTTTTCACTATAATTACAATGGAAGGTTATCAATTTACGTGTTTCAAAATCAAGTATTCCAGAAACAAATTACGAAATTGCTGACACATAAACGTAAATGGATATAGCCGTCGCAACGGATTATGACCATCTGATGTTATCGCGAGGTTTTACGCAGTTTTATGTTAACCACGACACGTATTAATTGTTTGTCGTTTCACAAGGTTTTCTAGCGATGAAAAATCTGATTCTTGTCTCGATTACAACCAGGATTAACCAGTTCTGTAGATTGACGGAATTCCACTAATCGACGTCTATTAATCAAGTTGCATTTGAGATGTTAAAAGTATGTTATGATAAAATTAAAACTTTGTCTATGTCAAATTTGTATGGTATTTCATATCCGTGAGAAGCCCGTGCTCAATAGTCGAGTTTTATAACTAAACATAATTCTGTTATTCGTATTTATCTATCGTATAGATTTAGTTTTTAAGTGGACGATACGATACGAGTTCAGATAATTTATTTTTAAAGAATATAATTCTGTAGGGTTGAAGGCATAATATGTACATTTTAATTTGTTTTTCTCTAAAAATTTGACGATGTAAAAAATTAAACACAATATTTTATTTAATTGACATTTCGTTTAATTTAACGAAAACAGAATCGAAACGCGAATTGGTACTTTTATTGTATAAAATTAACAACGTGGGCGATAATGCAATCATGCAGTAACGGAACGCGAGCGGATGTGACCGCGCGTCTTTCTGTCACAATTAATTTCCGGGCGTTGGAATTGGCGCGAAAACTGGCGCGACGCGGGGCCATGGTGGGAATTTTAATTACGCACCCGTATTCCGAATACCAATGTCGTCTTGTTTAAATTAAATATAAATTATACGCTCCTAGACCCCGTTGCTCGCCTGGTGTTGCGAACTGCGGAGTCACAAATAAACAGTGGAATTAGGAAAGGTTTCTCATACTTACAACGTGACACGATATCTTTACTGTTCAATTGTAAAATTACAAGTAAATATATTATTTACAAGTACTGGAATGAATGAATATTCATATTATTAATTAAATTGTTATGGAGATATAAGCTGTTTAACACACAACACAGTTTCCTTTGCAGGTGCAACAGTTGAAGTAGCAAAGTTTATAGAGACCAGTATAATCTAAGTTAGATACGAAATAGTTATAAATTTTCTTAATGAATTAACACTCGTGGATATACGCTATTAAAACACTTTCCAAATCAAAATGTCAAGCTGAAACAAAATTAACTAGTATAGTCGCACAGTTTCCTGTGAAGGTATTAAAGTTTTGAAACGGGGAGCTAAAGAGTGGCAAAACTTATTAATTTCATAATAAAACTCCGCAAATAGAAACTCCAAACGTAATTAGAGGGCAGACGAGGAGCTCGCAACGCAGACGGGTGCACTTCTTACGGCGTTTAACAAACTTTGATAAAAAGATTAAGTATGACAGTTTGAAATATAGCCACCGCAGACGGTGGAAAAAATAACAGTGCAAAACTTTATCGGGCGGGGCTGGGCTCCATTGTTGGCAAGTACGGCGAGTTAATTTCGAAAGAAACAACTGAGGCGCAGGTGTGCTGCCGCCCGTTGTATTAATTCGAGCGTCTCGTCTAATGCCAACGTATGACTGCGTTACGGGACGCAGCTGAGTTCACAGGCAAAGTTAAACGCGTCTCGCGAGCCGGGGCTTTGAACAAATCCGAACGCAGATTATGACGTCTCGCCGACTCTGTGACAATCCGAACGCACCCATTACGCGTCCGTACAGAAACGGCGCCATTACCGACCGGCTTTAATTGTAAATTATTGCTCGGCCGACGCTCGTTCGGCCAATGTTAGCTATTAACATAATTGTTTCAAAAGAAACACAAGTAAACGATCTACTAGAGATCGTAGTAAAGATATTTAAAGTAATTAAGAGGTATATTTGCATAGCGATGCCACCGCGTGACATTTCGTGGGCTCGCCATTTTGTTTTTTTATCTCCGCGCGCGTCGCTTATCATCTTCTTAGAAAATATGGGGGCGGCGTCCATTAGTAGATGTAATGTTTTTGTTTTATTGCCATCTCGTTGTGCCGGTTTTACACGAGTGTTATTAAGCAGAGTCGAAGGTCCTAAACATGCATTTTGATGCGTCGAAACGACCGATGTAATTATTATTTGAAGAGTTGTAACATTTCGTTTACTGCCTGTATTTACACACCGTTTCAATGCAAGATTGCGCAGTAAACGTCTAGTATTAAGTGGAGCATATTCATTTTTATGATCTCAATAATCAACTCGACAACGCCTATTGAATTTTATCGACCAACATGAATGCGATAAGGCTGATAAAAGTAAGCAACGATGTGTGACTCTTTGTAATCACACTTACATACATATAAACATCGTTAAAGCATAAATCTCATTTACATTTTCGTAACCGTAGCGGCGGCGGAACCATCGAGATTACAAGTTAACTTTTCCGATCACAACAGCATAGACAAAGGCTTAAATTATACACGGGTGGATTGGCAGAGACGGATTTACCCTTTGACAATCACCGAGCGGGTTGGGGTGACAAATTGTTGTCTGTTATTTCGTTTATATTGCACTTTCGGTCGGTTTGTCTGCTTACTTATTCATCAAAACGTAATATTATTCATGATTGAGGCATTTCGCTGATGAAAAACAATGAAAGTAGAGGTCGGACGGTGTGATTAATTTAACTTACAATTTGTTTATGGTCAGTAAAGATTATTAAAAACATTTCTCTTTTTTAAATTAGACCAAGAAGTAATTAAAACGCGAGGTAGTAGGATATTAGAAGTTGTAGTGGTCGGGGCTAATCTAAATAAGCCGGGCCATAATTCAAAACAAGAGGAGCGCTGATAAGAAAGTTTCATTACCCAAATGGTGAATTTAAAACCGGGCTTAATCAGGTTTATGGAGGTTTATCCAAAATCAAGCGGGCGGGCATGGCTCACGCCACCTGTGTGTTTAGGTAAGGATTACTTTGCGAAATTTTCATAAATATTGCACGCTGGTATCATTCCGCTTCGCCGGAGTAAATAAAATTAAACTCACGGATTACATAAGTTATCGACCTGAATATGTTTTGCCTTATTGTTGCTAGTTAGTCATAAATGTACTTTATAT
>DWPT01002871.1:0-15376 GCA_018251895.1 Agathymus mariae mariae | reverse complement strand
GCTTGCATGTATAATAGTCATGTGAATTGTCATAACTGCAAATACTTTCACAGATTGTAAACATAAATACTAACAAAACACTAGATAAAAGGTGATAGGTCCGTACTTTAATTATGATTGTGATATTGACTGTAACACTCATCTGTTATATGAATTATAGGATTAACTTTTTGAAAAAATATGCAAATGCAATTACAAATCCAAATGATACAGCTCCTGCAGCACCCACATAAGTAGCAGGTTGGGAAGTAATAATCATTCTAATGTAAACTGAGAGATTGGGTATAGTTTTTTTGAATGAGTCACGTTGCTTCACACGATTAAAGTAGTTCTCGATATTAGGACGCTTACCATCAGCCCAAAATCTTTGTTCAAAGCCTAGTTCCCATAATCGTTGTAGAAGAATAGCTAAATTGACATCAGCAACAGTAAATTGTTCACAACACAGCCAGCTATCTGCAAGTGAAAAAAAATTGTATAGTATAACAAGATGAGCAATTGAATTTTACAATAGCAATATTGAAATTATTATGGAAAAAGTGAACAAGTAGTACAAAAAATAAAATATACTACAGTTAAAGTGTGATACAATAATTTGAATTCTGTTTATTTGTAATATTATAAATCATTACCTTACCCATTTTGTGTCAAACAATGATAAATTACTACTACACATATATCGCTTTAGTGTCTATATAACTTTTTTTAAATAAATACTAAACAATGTTTATACCCTTATAACCTTGTTGCAACTTCAACTGTTCTTCTATTTGTAACAATACTTCATCCACAATGTTCAAAACTTTTAAATACTCTTCTTCGTTTGTAAGAATCTCGTGTTTTCTGTCTTGAATATCTGCCTTATACAGCAAAATACTTTTAGCATTAGGGTTTTCTTCTGCTAAACGTCTTAAATTTTGAGAACTTAATAAATCACCACCTGATTTAAAATAAAAAAATTGAATATAATCAAAATTAAAAAATTTGAAATAAATCTAAATTAATTTATCTAACCATGCTTACTTTTAAGAACTTCCCTCACAGGTAAAATGAATGGAATTTTGGGGCTACCACACAAGTGTGGATGGAAGAAAGATCCCACAGTGATGACACCAACTGGCAGAGCTTCAATGAGGTCACGAAATCGGTTGATGTTGTGCAAAACTTTAGTATCCTTTGAAACATTAATCAATGGGGGTGACTCTAAAATTAATATTAATAAATATTTAAAGTGTTACTAAATGGTAACTAATATTACTATTTAAGACAATAATAAAAACCTTGATCTAAATATAATTCTAAATAATCCAATATTCTTGTAGAATCCGGTATAATTTCATTTTTTACTTTGAGGACTGGGATTTCTCCACGGGGATTTATTTCTAAAAACCAGGAGGAATATTGCTCTCCTTTAGTGATATCGATCAATAGCGGTTCGAAATCAATATTTTTTTCGTAGAGCGCCATCAACACCTGCAAAGAAAATCACATGATAAAAATTTTGAGTGTATATTTTTACCGGACTGATGAAGCTTATTTTTAAAACACGTACCTTTTGCGAATAAAAACTGTAATAGTTACAATAAAGAAAAATGTTTGTTTTAGGGCTATTACATGACTTTGTATTTAAATTCGGTGATAGTACATTTTCTAGATACTTTGGCACAAAATGCATTTCTATTGAATATTTAAAAAAATTGAATAATTTCAAAACAGTCACAACTTATTAGATTGTAATATATTTTATTTTTGAATTCTCAAAAATTGAAAAAAACAATGAAACTTTTCCAAGTTCACATTCAAATTTCAAGTACAACACTAACACAATTTTTTCTACCAACATAACAAAAATAAAATCAGGTGACTGGGTTTATTGCCATAGTTTTTACTTTTATTTTCATTTTTATTCTGTTGTCGGAAGGTTAAATTACAGTCAGTGAGTCCATGCATTGTCAACGTAAATGACTATTCCATCACAGACTTTTTGCTATATTTAATTCGTTTTCATAATAATTAAACGTTAAATTAAATAACATCACGCTATTTCTAGTAACTTGTCTTTACTTTACTTTGATAAACTCAACGTTATTGGACATGGTTATTTATATATAATCTTTATTTGAAACTGATTCAAATAAAACAAAAAGTGATTAAAAGGTATTTAAGAAAACAATAATAATTAAAAAAATGGTTTAAATTATTTCTTTCATGTGAATCAAAATCAATATAACTTATTGCCCTTCGGAAATGAACTAATCAACAAATTCCTTAGGTACAGATCCTTCATTATGAAGATATCGGTGATTTCGTTGAACGAAGTAGTTGCCCGTAAAATGTCTACTGCAATCTGTGAAGAACCCAACGTATCTGGTTCAACATTCGCCTGAAATTTTCATGTTATAATAATAACAGATATAAAATTTGTAAAATTTTATCAATCAAAGAACCTAATAAGTACTATTCAAGAGCCAAAGATACACACACTTCGTTCATTCATTCGCTTGAACTCATTTATTTAGTAACTTTGTACTTATGCAATAGATATTAGTAATTTGCATTTAAGTAAAAATAAGTTGCACCCACAATCAATACGTTCATTTTGTTTGTCCAAAAGCCACACATGCGACATATATTTGGCATGTTTGACACGCCTGCACCAAAAGTGGATGGCATATTTGTTGTTCGCTCACATAACAAATACAGCATGTGTGTGAATACAGCGTAGCCGCATAACAAATATCACATAACTAAGTGTTGTTCAACCATATTGGTGGTAGTGGAAATTGTTAAAAAGAAGAAGTAAAATCATCATGTTTTTGTAATAACTGATTGAGAGGCACTTAAAATCCTCGCAAAGATGAGAAATATGGTCTAATTTACTAATACCAAAAATTTATAAGATTATTCATTTTTCACGCAAGCGCTCAAATTTGTTTAAGAGCTCCACCGTAGTATCCACTTAGCCGACGTTAGCGAAGTCATCAAGGTATTTGAAAATATAAATTTGAATTTTTAATGATAAACAAATTTTATTTTTTATGTTAATAGCCAACAAAAGAGCCACCTGATGGTAAGTGGTCGCCGTCGCCCATTGACATCGGGAAGACCAAAGGTATCACTGATGCGTTGTCGGCCAGGAAGTGAAAAGAAGGTTAGAGAGAAAATACTGGCCCTCAAGCGCTTAGCCGGAACACAAGTCGTTTGGCGGCTGATTCAAGCATGAGGGTGGTAGCTAGCCAGGCAGGCTTCACGGAAAGATATTAATACCATATTAATGACTTAACAATAATACTGACAATATAATCCTTACGCGAAATCTAACTACAAAGCAGGCTAGCTTCTGTCGCCACTTGCAACACCTGTTCAGCCAGCGTGGGGTTGAGGGAAGTATTTTAGGCCGCCCCAATACGGCTCAAACCTTGAAGGCATTTCAGCAGATGAAATGTGTAAAGCGTGAAAGCGGGGCGTGTACTTAAAAATCAGCGTCACGATCGCGTCACACCGACCACAGCACATGCTGAATGCGTCCCTATTTACTGCTTGGTGCTGCAGAACACTTACGTTAAATTATAATTATTGTTATTTATTTTGTTCTCTTTTGTGTCTTATTTCTGTTTCTTTATATTAGTTTTTTACCGCTATTCAAGATTGTTGTTTATGTATGTTGTTGTACAAGTTGTGAATAATTTCTTTTTTTTTCTTTCTAACGAACCATCTGACGAATTTCACCTATATGAGCACATTACGATTTGATTTGACGATGTCACCAAGTTCCTTCAAACGAGAATAGTGATAATTACTTATTAATTATAATCTATTATCAAGGTTAATGGACACAGTGCCGAAAAACCCATAGGATTCTATGAATGTCTGCTGCCAACAGTGATCTGTGACTTAATAAGATTAATATGAATACCAAATGAATTCGAACAGTCAGTCAGTCATCGTTTACGGCAGCGATGGCTGAATTGGACCCAGGCGGTCTAAAATGGTAGTAAAGTTGCAGATCGTCTGCGTAAAGATGGAAGTTTGAAAAAATAAGTGAGTTTACCGATTTAAAGTAAGGAAGAGAGAATGCTACCCTGAGACACATACAGTTGCACTGAACTGCATAGAGTTCACATATATCTGAAAGTCGAACGCTTTTTTCACTTTGTTTTCACTACAAACATATTAATTTAATGTTTGGAAAAATTATATAGTTACTAGTCTGTTTTCTTGTCTTGTTTTCTAAACTGAAAATCGAAGATCGGTCTTTTCGAATCCATGCGACACAGCACACTAGCTAAATCATAAAGTTAATATACTAGCGTAATAGAGGAACACTCATCTCATCAACGCATCACCAAAACCCAAATGAGCATGTTTGTAAAAACGACAACAGTGTGAGTGACCATTATTGATGTCAAATTTACAACTATGCACTATCGACATGAATGTCGATTATTTCATCACAGGTTTTTTGCTATATTTACTTAGTTCTCTTGATTATTTATTGTCTTATTATAGTAATAACTGATATAAAATTTGCGAAATTTTATCACTCTAAGGAGCTAATACTATTTAAAAGCCAAAGACGCAGTTTTATAACAGTGTAATCTTTTTATATCTAATGTGTTTACAAGCTGTAACGGAAATTTAAAATTCAAATATTCATATTTTGACTATTTTGACAAATGTAAGTAAAACAAAAAAAACTTATTTATACCCATTTAAAACTTATCCACTTAGCGATAGATTTTATTCAAGCCCTATACGAAACGGTATCTTTTTCACGTACACAATATATTTTAATCTTACATATAATTATTAAAAATAACATATTATTATTGTTGTGACAGGAGACTAATGGACAGTAAATAGTTTGAAAACAGTCCTACGGCCAATTCTCTTGCGTCTCTTTCTCGCAAGTATATTTTTCAGTAAAGCTCAAAAATCTCACTCGCACATACTGTGTCCTCTATTATGTTAGTATATTAACTTTATGAGCTAAATGTACACGATATCATATAAAAGTATGATAAAGATAAGAAGTTGAACCCATAGAAGTATTATACATAAAGTAAGGGAGACATACGGCTGCCTGTAAGCGGAAATATCCGGCGGTTAGAAAGAGAAATAATATTGTTTAATTGCTTAATAAAGAACATCTTGTTTTTCCAATAATAAAATCAAAAGATATTTCACACGTTTATGTTATTTTGTAAACAGATTATCAACCGCAGAAATTCAATTACAACATCAAACTGTGAAATCATTCTATTATTCTCACTTTTCTCGCTAATTATACATGCGCGAGAAGAAAGAGATAGAGAAGGTATTGCAATCTTCTTTCTCTTTTTATCCGAAGGACAGTTGGAAGCCTGTCTTCTCTGCTATATCTATAATGCCTTTATGGACACGCCACATTCCGACATATTAGTGTATTTATAGCTTTAATTTTCCGTAATCTGTGACTTACGTAGTCTATGAAAATCTTTAAAAACTTGATTTACAATGAAAAAGTAGTTTTATTTCTCTTTGATTAAAAATGTTGAAATTTTATTGATGTATTTGTGATGTTGTAGTTTTGGATTTGTGATTTCTGGTTGAGTTTATTTTTAGAAGTAGAAGTTGTAAGAATTAGCGTTAAACGAAGTGCTTATACAGTACAGTAGTAACTATAATTTCTTGAAATATTAAATATCCGGTAATGCAAAGAAGTATAATCAAAGTGCATTAAAAATGGAGGTCTCCGGCAACACCGATGCCGTTAATCTCGGCGTTGGTGAAGCGGAGGTTGAGATTGGAGAAGAGCTTAAACAGTTGGAAGAAATAAATTTTGATACTAGAAGTGAAGTTTCGAGCTCATCTTCCAGTGATACAAGCACACCAAGTATTAGTTCCGTTAGCACCAAATCTAAAGACAAACGCGCTACTCGCAAACGCAACAAGTCTGGTAGTCATTCTCCCGTGCAGAATAAACGTCGTTGTGTTACGACAACCAATAATAAAATAAAGACCTATGATTACATGACAAAACTGAATTATTTATTCAGAGACACTCGTTTTTTTTTGATAAAATCCAATAACGCAGAAAATATAACACTATCAAAAGCAAAAGGAGTTTGGAGTACTTTACCTCAAAACGAAGCTAACTTAAATCAAGCATATCGTGAGTCCAGGAACGTTCTTTTGATATTCTCTGTAAAAGAGAGTGGAAAATTTGCTGGGTTTGCGCGGCTTGGAAGCGAGTCGCGTCGAGATGTCCCCCCTATATCGTGGGTGTTGCCGCCTGGTCTGTCAGCTAAGGTATTAGATGGAGTTTTCAAAGTTGATTGGATTTGTAGAAAGGAATTACCATTTAGCAATACCCTACACTTGTACAATCCATGGAATGAAGGAAAACCTGTAAAAATAGGTAGAGATGGACAGGAAATAGAACCAAAGGTAGCAGAAGAATTGTGTAGATTATTTCCAGAAGACGATGGGATTGAAATGACTCCAATACTGAGAAAATCCAAGGAAGCTTCTAAGAAAAGTTACAATAAAAGTAGTGGGAGCTACAGAACATACCGAGCACCATTGTCTTCTAGAGGATCAAACTTTAGAAACAGATTGAGCGCAACCTCCAGAAGTCGACGAAAACCTTTTATGCCACCAAGAAATCGTTCATATAAAAGAAGGTCATCATCTCCATATGTGAGAGATCGTCTTTCTAACTGGTTTGGACGTGGTCGAGAGAGTTATATGGCTGGTGGAACAGCTGCTGCTGAGGCATATGTGGCTGAATATATGCGAACAATGCATCATCAGTTACCACCTATGCCATATGTTGCCCCACCTGGATTTAATACTCCACTGCCTACATATGAGGGTCTACCACCACCTCCGCCTCCACCCCGCTATTACGATTTATCTGACTACTCTAGATCCATGCTGGTTTACGACAAAAGATCCTATGAGCGGTCAGTTGATGAATTTTTGTGGCGCACTACTGATCGATCTCGTGGCCGCAGTCGTGAACGTGAAGTACATAGAGCATACCGTGACCGCCGTTAAACAAAAATTCCACCGATGTATTTTTTCCTGGTTACAAATAAAATATTGTGTTTGAACTTTGAACTTTATTGAATTGCAAATCTTTGTGATGTGATAAACTTTGTAAAAATTGAACTATTTATTTATAATTGGACAGTTTTTAAAATAAACAACGACATATATACCTTGAAAGGGACTAGTTAAACTTCTGTTCAAAGTGAAATACTAATTTTTAGGCTGAAGATGGAAAACATTTAATTTGTATTTTTTGCAGGACACTCACTGTGGTGCTATGAAAAAGGTATAGCTCGGGTAGAAGTTTTATGCAACAGTATTAGGAGCTGTGATAAATGTATTAATGATATGTTATACTACTTTTGTACAATTCAAACCATATATTATCTCATTGCATTAAAGATTGTGGTTCATCAATTTCTTAGGTTCCAATTTAAGATAAGTATTACTATTTTTATTTACTTGTTCAAGTGGCACAATCGCCTACATCTGTGATAATAGTTCTTTAAACTTTATTCATAAAATAAAAAGTTAAGATTTTTTTTTGCCAAAGAGTAGTCAGTTATCTAGTAGTATTATTTATGTATTGCTTGATACATAATACTCTTACATCGTTAGATACTGAGAAACACTATATTAGGGCTGAAATAGATTTAAAAATTCACTTGTTGTTGCTAAAAAATATGTTTTATGTCGTATTTTTATAACACAATTAAAATGAATAATATAATGAATTTACACATTTATAGGTATATTATATTATTATTTTTTATGAAAGTTTTTAAAATACAACATCAGGTGGTCTAGATAGAAATGAGTTTAAGAAAAAAAAATTACATAAGAGCACTAGGCTCTTTAATTAAAATCAATTTTTATTTGAAGTTGGTTTCCAGTAGTTTAAAAGACAGGTTTGAATGGGAAGGAAAACCAAACATCAATTATATTTATTGTCTATTAACCGTATTGTCACAGAAAAACATTTATAATTGTAAATCAGCTCTATCGAGAAGTGTGGTAAAACATTTATGATATTACCTATGATGAATAGAAGAGCCTTATGCTTATTAAACTTAATTTAGAACATCCTAAGATAAAAAAAGCAATGAAAATAACACTATTACACTTACCTTCTATGTGAGGGACAAGATAGACATTAGCTTAACAACAAAGAAATTGTTTTCACTGCTCCCGATACAGGTTACAAAATAATAGTGTCAAACCAAAACTTATTCAGACTAATGAATTGTGTAAATAAATAAATTATAGTCTAAAAAATGCTTTAGTAGAAATCTGAACTAAAATATAGAAAATATATTTAAGTACCTATAAAGAGTTTGTGTTACAGCAGTAGAAAGTAATCAGCAGTAATCAATAATGACTAATTTAATTGGAAATAAAAATAATATAAAAAGTTCAACAAACATAATAATTCAATTAAAGTAAAAAAGGTGAAGTGCTTGATATTAAACATTACAATTATTTTATGGTAGCTATTTACAAAATTAATTATTATTATAAAACATGGTAAATTTCACCCCACGCTTTTATTAGTTTCAATAACACACAGAAAGAAGTTTAATGGGTTCATATTAAATGATGTCATAAACATAAAATATGAATTTGAAATAAAAATAAAATCTTATAAAATATAAAAATAAAAAAGGCGCCAAATATCACAACATCCAACTAACACCATGCTGCTGGATATGAGCCACGAATTTCTGAATGACGCGCGTGAATAATGTCTCGGCGTGGCCGAAGTTTTGGTAAATTTTTGACAGAAACTGGCTGTAACCGAAACTTCGGTCGAAGAATACGAAATACATTGCCGCCTTTTGCTCTAGTAATAGAGTTATGAAAATACCAGTGTAAGTTATTAATAGATCCGTATAAAAGGTATGGTAACCTTCTAACACACACTGCAGAACATTTTAAAAAAGCTTGCTTCATGTTTGCAGATAATCTACCTAAGACTACCTTAATTTAGAACTTCACTAAGTTTTATTAACCGATTGCAATATATTTGTGAATTTCGCCTACTTAAGTTACTGCAGGTACAACCATTTGTCCATGTTGTAGTCCAATTGGCGTGAGCGATGCTTTACAACGGACCAATTTAGGCATTCAGATAGATCGGATCCTTCGACACACGTCCACCCGAGGGTACCCGATGGTGCGGCAGCTCATAGAGTCTGACGACTCCCACGAACATCTAGGGGATTGCTGACTACGACTTGGTAAGGTACACGGATGGAAGCATAGCTGGTCAACAGCGGTTGTCCGGAAGACACTTCTAGTCTACCAGGAGAATCTTGTTTTTCCGAATTTAAGCCCGGATAAATACGTGATACTTGTTATTTGGAATTTGGTGGGTTTGTCGTATCTACATGACGACTTCAAAAATCCAAGCAAGTAGACTGCTTCTTGCTGGCGGCCTACGCTAGTATTGACGCTCTAACTGAATTCCTATCACCTTTCACCAACGTTTTCTCCTATCATAAGCTACGCTAAATATAATTACTAAGTAACACTCCACTCCACGTTTTATATCGCCGTATTCCTGCCGTTCGTCTCATGGTCCGTCGTTCTCATTTTAGACAGTTTTTATCATTTATTAGTTTTTTACGTGATTATATTACCTAGAAACAAACTTTGTAATTACATTATATACTTTTTTCGTAGTTGTAAATCATCTAATATACATAACCGAAATTGTACGAAACAATCAGATAATTCGAAATAATTTCATATCCATAACCGAAACCGGTAAAATATTAATCATATATCCAGATCCGAAACTATATCCATAACATTTCTACTTTATCAGCTCATATACAAAACTCTCCATCGCCCGCGCATGCGAAGAGTGAAGGGGCCTGAAGGCAATGCAGGTGTTGGAAATTCTAATGCCGCTGTAAGTCTTATATTCTTAACCAATCTATCATCCAAATTTTTTTCCTACTATCTGGAAAGATGCTTATGTCATCCCTATTCTCAAAAAATTGAATCCTTCCAACTCTCAAATTCGGCCAAATTCTATTCTTCCCTTCCTATCCAAAATCCTCGAGCGTTTAGTCCACCAGCAACTGGGCTCATATCTGTCGAGACACGCTCTTTTTTTATATCCTCTCTAATCTGGCTTCCGGTTGGGACATAGTACTGTAACGGCTTTGTTTAAAATCACAGATGACGTACGTCGAGGAATGGACTGTCAAAAACTTACAGCTTTGACCTTGCTCGACTTTAGCAATGCGTTCAACACCGTAGATTTTGATCTCATTCTAGAGGTTCTACGCACTCTCAACGTATCTCCGATGTCAGTTGTTTGGTTTCAAATACTTGTTCGGATGAAGCCAATGTGTGCAAATCAAGATAAATTTTCAGCTTGGAATGGTGCAATTGCTTCAGTTCCACAAGGTGGTGTGTTGTCTCCTCTTCTTTTTTTCTCTATCTTCATAAATTCTGTTAGTCTCCATATTTTTTCTCTGTACCATCTGTATGCCGACGATTTATAAATATACCAACAACAACATTAGGTGGTTTACCACTTGCTGTTGTATCCACCAATGCTGATCTTATTAATATCTCCAACTGAAGCAGAAATTTTAGTCTTAAGTTAAATGCTAGTAAATCCCAGACTATCATAATAGGTAGCTCACAACTAGTCGTAAACCTTTACTGGTCCCAAATACCAACGGTCTCTCTCGATCATGATTCTATTCCATATTTTACCTTTTAGGCGACGCATTAAAATACAGCTTATAGGCAAAGTTTTGTTATACCATGTGTTGTTTAAAAGATGTGCCGAGGAGTTTCTTTTCTTCTCCTCAATGTTAAAGCACCTTTTCGAAAAAGGCTAAAACAAAAAATGACGCGCATAAGTGTATTGATAGAATACCTACATAATTACATGATTTTGAATTTTAATTTACAACTTTGATTCTGTGTTCTACTTACTTCCCTAATCCCACTTCGTTCATTGCTGTCTACAAGCTATCATAAACTGAACATGTAACCCTGCCTCAAGATAATTTTCTTATGCTTGTAATTTCTCACCTTAAGATTGTCTAGAAGAAATCGCTTTCTACTGATAAGATTTCCTGCCCATTGTATAATTATGTCGTTTAAATTAAATTGTTCTTAAGTCCGTGCTATGGTGTATAATAAAGAGTATTATTATTATGAAGGGCTCCCACTCGATGTAACGACTGGTTTTTAAAAATTGGGACCGAGACTTACGGTTTACACTATCGGTCATCTTTTTTTTTGTTTTTAGGTGGGAGAAATCTTCAGATATTACCCGGTGCCGTGGTAGCGACACGTTATCCGTTATGTGGTATTTTTGGGTAAACCTCCCTGTTGGCTTTCCACAGCGCAATGTACAGGACTCTGGAATCTTTAACGGTACACAACCGGAGCCTCGAGCATGTGTCCCGCCGGGCTCTGGTGTTTACGGCGGTACGCGGCCACGCATAGCGTCGTCCTTCCCGGAGTCGTTAACTGAACGATTCGAACTCCCAGCCTAGCCGCCCACCACCCTAGATGCCCCTTATAGTCGCGCCTAACGAAAAGCAGTCGATACCGTAGCCTTATTCTGGTCCCGAGCTACACGAACAACTCTACCGGTCACCTACTCAACTACCAACCGCGCCTGGGTTTACTTGTAATTCAGTCGGTCGATTACAATTTACGATGCATACGAGCGCATTAAGATACAAAAAGCGAAACCATATTATTATGTATCTTTACCCTAAGTAAGTTTAATGTTTTATAACATCAACATGCAGTATGAGTTACTGTTGCTGACTTGAACCAAGGAGAGGAATTGCGATAAGGAAGGAACGGTATAAAATTTATAGCCGGCTAGTTGGTAACAGTTCGAGTCAAACCAAACACACACAACAGTCACGATAGTAAATAAACATTAAATTAACATGGCAGTAAGGTGGATCGTTAAATTTTATATATTTGATATTGTATTTTATTAAAAAAAAATGCCACTTCTATCGGTATATAGGTCATTTTTTCTGACAATAAAAAAAATTATAGACTGATAAATCTAAATTATGTACATAGATAATTACATACTTTAATTGCATTTGAAGAAGATTTAAATGCATTATAAATATGTAAAAACTAAAGGAAACGCTGAAGATAGGTAGTAAGCAATCTTAATTCTTAAATAAAAAATTTACTGTCCTACCGAAGCATTACTATATAGTTAGTACAGTACAAACTTTCCATCTCAGCCCTCAGAAATAATGATTCGCTTGTAATATGTACGAATTTTTTTTTCTTTACTACGTAAATAGAAATATTTCCTTCAAAACATGACAGTCTTACAACACCGACAGCAACATTTGAAGATGGAGCGGCAAAAAGTATCAACTAATAACCTATCCTCACGAGAAAACATGAGTTTTAAATTTACCATATGATAATTCCCTTACGCCAATGGATTTTAATTGCACTTAAATTATTAACATAAATGAGCCACTAATACCTAATTACATACAGTCATGCATTTTTGTAGTAGTTACTCTGTCTTAATGTTAGTACTTAGAGTTAACCCTAAGTGGACAACATGCCCGTTACTTCCATATAAATAGTTAATAGTTCCATATAAATACTCTGAGTTTTGGATGTCATGAAAAATATGTAAGTGATACTGATATGATATTTTATTATAGATAGATGTATATCTAAATGAATTATTCTTTAATTCTTATGTGACCAAAAGAGTTACAACGAAGTAATCTATGTTTTTTCAAAATCATGAGTGTCGAAATTTAGACATTATGTAATAGGAGGCGTGGACACTTTGGTGGTTGACGCAGGCGCGATCTTCTCCAACGCGGACGAATGGATGAGGGTGCGTTAGTCGGCGCTCGGCGACCGGAGGTGCTTTGCGCTTTGCGCCGCGCCCCTTACCGCCGAAGCGTGGCTCGGGGCGTGGCGCTTACGTAAACACGCGTGGTGATAGATCGTGCTGCCAGCGGCCACGCCACTGTCCGTCCTAGAACGACCCCATGTCGGCCCGCCACCTACTAGATTTATGTGGATAGCTCAAAGAACGCGGCCTCGCCGCCGCTGGCACTGCCACCATCGCGGTGTATCGCGCTTATAGGTATAACTTTAAATATCATACATATTTAATAATAGTAATTTCTAAGTGTGTGATGGTTTTAAGTAAAATTTTGGATTACTACATTACCAATGTGACTTTTCGTAGCTAGTTACTATGAGTCCAAGATACATTGTGTAAAGAAGCCATTTTCAAGGCAACATAACAACGTAACATCACCTACCCAGTCGAAGTTTGTTTTTTGTCGATACCTAGATGGCTCTTTTATCCACTTTTCCCGAAAATGACAAACCGAATAGTAGTTTGTATGTATTATTGTATGTATGTTAGTATATACTTAATAAATTACACAATCACGGCTTCTGACGGATATTAAAATAACATGTAAGTACTTTTTTCTATGGTCAATCCACAGTTGTTTGGAAAATAATATTAATATGTTTGCGTGGAATAGGGAAATCAATGTTTAGTGAAAATTCAATTTAAGTTAGTAAATATTGTTCTTATAGTTGAATTGATAGTGGTAGGAGTACCTAACTATTGAATTATCATATACCTAGTTATATACCCATATGTATCTTACTATTTAACATAACTTAAAAGTATATAGGAAATAGGCTGCCAAAGATTTTTGATAAATAATATTATTGTTTAATGTGCTCTATTTTAGCGTTTAGGTATTACAAAGTGGGACCGGTAAAGAACTCTACATTTCTTTATGAAGTCTTAAGAGCAGGCGGTACGTAATAGGCCGACTTATCACTAATTAGATGATATTCTAATATAGAGTTTGAAGGTACGTCAAGTTGACATTCTTTCACTGAACTGCGGTTTTATCTCCTCAGTCCTACAAGTGCTAAAGTGCGAAGTAGGTAGACCGTAGACCAGGGGCAATAGTACCGTCAGCAATATTTTTACAACTGAGACAAATTTTGCATGCAATTTATGCGCTCCTGTGGTCCAAGACGCTCCCCATCCCCGATCATCGGCGCGCTAGATTTAAATCGGACGCTTTAGTGGAGAATTTTTCGTAAAATATTATTGTTTGTAACTAACTAACCTCATACACCTAGGTTAAACTAGCATCAACAATTACTACTGGATTACTAAATGGATTTAAAACTTTTGATTTGTGATAAATATAAGAAAGAAAGAAAGATTTTTTTTATTTCGTAATTATACACAAAGTCTACAAATAACACAGGAGATATGTAAATGAATGTAATTACGAAAACGGAGTACACTACGTTTACGTCATGGAGCGGTAGGGAACCATGACTACTGGTTTTCAGTGTAAACCCCACTCGTCCGAATAGTTCGGACACGTCGATCAGCTGATAGTAATGATTAAATGTAAAATAAATAATGTCTAATAAAACAAAACAAAAATAAAAATAATAAAACAAACACAAGCGGATAACAAAACAATGAAATGGGTGTAATATTAACACAGGGTACACAGGGGTTATAACTTGCTATTTGTTTTACTTCGTTAAGGTTTCCAGTGATCATATATCTCGTCTTAGGAGGATTTATGACGAGGGTATTATGATCTGACCATTTGTAAATACGCTGAAGATCCGCGTTCAATTTTTCCACTTTTGGTTTCAGACGACTTAAAGGATATATATATATTTGCAGATTATCAGCGTAGATATGGTACTTACAATTTTTTATGACTCTCACTACGTCCGCCATATACAAAGGACCCAAAATCAAGCCCTGAGCCACACCTCTCAAAATAGATGTTTTTTTAGAAAATCGCTTCAATCCCTTATGCTCATATTCTACAACTACACATTGAGACCGGCTTCTAAAATAACTGTCGAACCACTGAATAGCTCTTGTGCTTAGACCGTAAAATGAAAGTTTCGAGAGAACTATTGGTATATTCATGCAGTCAAAAGCCCTCGTACAGTCAAGCAGTACCAGTATAGTTCCTTCTTCGTTGTCCTGAGCAGTGAGAAGGAGTGGAATGTATGAGTTTATAATTACCTGATTTTTTAATGGTTTCTCTAAATGAGTTACTTTAGTGCAATTGTACCAACATCGTTGGGGTCAATGAAACCGGTACAATTGCCCCCGTGGCAGAAACAACCGTGTGGTAATAATAACAGAGTTAAAACATAAATACTTAAATGCTGTTAATTATACTGCTAAAATTAAGTATACTGTGTTTTTTGAAGATCATATGTCGAATGTTGTTCGCAATTGCTATTATCGCCTTAAAGTATTGTATAGTATTCGAGAATTCAT
>DWPT01002870.1:0-15376 GCA_018251895.1 Agathymus mariae mariae | reverse complement strand
GAATGCTGACTCAAGCAGGAGAGCGGTAGCTAGCTAGGCAGGCTTCACGAAAATCTTTTCGTTATTCTATTCTATTCTATTATCCAATAATATCAGTAATAATATTTATGATTTAATAATAATACTAATCCTTACGCGAAGTTCTACCACCAAGCTGGCTGGCTTACGACACCCTATTTTGCCAGCATGGGAGTAGGGGGAGTATCCTAGACCAATACTCCAATACGGCACAAAAATTTCAATGCAATCCAATTACGAATCTAAGATTGAACCTCGAACGTTCTCTAGATGGTTGACTGACATCGATCAGTGAACGTGGACGGATGTTGGTTGTGATTCAATGGGATGTACGGTTCAATACACGCCTCTGTACAACGTAATTTTAAAAATAATTTACAAACAGTAGTTTTTTTTTTCACCTATTAATGACCTGTACTACACAATCTACAAAGTTTAGAATCAATTTAAAGTTATCAGTCTTAAACATCCGTATCGATTGTTATGTAAGCAATCACTTAAAGTGGAATCAATGTAAACCGAAATAAATGTTAGCAAAAATTAATTAAAGTAATAAATCTAATGACAAATGTAACACATATACGGTTCTCAGTTAACGACAATGGAGTTTAAAAAAATGCTATAGAACATACAGTCGGTACTTCAATAACACGTGTTCGTTATCAAACCCAGCGGCTCGGTAGGTAGCGCGTAGTTATCTAATCTGCGCAAACACATTAGGCAGCGATCCTCGTGCAACCTCGAGTGGCTCCACTCCACGTCTTGGCAGATAAGATAACCCCGAGACGCTGAATTAACATGCTATGACGTCACGCGTTGCTTGTGAGGTCCCCTCAGCTAGGATAGCATGTAGGGAGTCCGCGAAATAGACACCGGTAGCTGTGAACACGATTTTAATGGACTGAACTACAATGTAATTAGCAAATACCTACATACATAAATTGCAGTTTACACATTTAAAATATTTAGGTGTTCGATGAAGTGTTTGAAGCGTTTCTAAAGTATTGTTTGCGTCGATAATGTAGCAGGATGAAGTCCGTCCTTGTCTGAAGTTACAATGACAGTGTGTGGTCGACCGAGATAGGTATCGAGTACTATTCGTTTTTACAAATCCGTGTCGAAGGAGTCCATAGCGTAGCTGGTCAGCATAGAAATGTTATCGCCAGTGACGGTGACTGCATTACTTTAAATAATTATTTGGTTTCGGATTTCGGTCTTTAATAAATTTACAACGAAATCTAGCAAATAACTAGAAGAATATTAGTTTTAAACGTTTATTGCTATACAATACTTATATGAGCAGAATTACATAGTCTATTCACATCCAACGTCCATGTTTGTGTGTCCGAACGCGTCAAGCATAAAAGCTCCTGCACAGATTTTTATATGATTTTCACTAATAGATATTATGTAAGGCTGAGTCATACGGTGATTTGATCACCGTAGGTGGTGCTTGAATGTATGATAAAAATGAGTTAATTGTTTGGGGCGTGGCTACTTGCTGTGAACGTAATAACATCATGTTTCCTGAACTCAAGCGAGTGCGGTTTACAAATGTAAATAATAATAATAAATTATAAATAAGTTTTATTGAAAGGTTGGGATGCGTTGTACGCTCCCAAAATCGCATCGTCCCTTAGCGCAGGGTTGCGATACTTCATACCTTTAGCTGTGCAAAGGTTGAAAAGCCATTGTTGAGAAAATCTCTCCTTTTTCTCTTAGGCCTCCGCCTACGTTCGGGTTGGGTGGGTCTCAGCTTAGGCACGAGCGACACGCTTATCCTAGGCCTGCAAACCGCTGCGGCGCCCCCCGCAGGCCACGTTCTCGTGGGTCCTACCAAGGAGGCTCCCTACATGGCCCTGCTCTGCTTCGCCAACGGCTCCCTGACGAGGCAGAACCACAGGGACCGGCTGGTGGGACCGAGTTGGGAGGCCTTCGATGATTTGCTCCAGGCCACGGTTCGTGGCAACATGGGATACGTGGGTGAGTTTTCGTATTGACTTACTGCGGTCAGGTCCTCTTATTCGATCCGAAATTTAAAAGAATGAGACCAACTGAAGGAGTATATGTAGATTGCTCATTTCTCAGAATCCTACATTCCTTGTCGCACGCTCGGAAGTATTAAGTTAGTTAATATTTTCATATTTTTAGGTTAAACAATACGTAACGATGAGGTAATGCATTTTAATTGAATACATTAAGTATAAATTACGATATATAATAGAACATAAATGTCATTACATTCTTGACAATCGGTAGCACTTCTGTCAATTTGACAACTCATTGACTTAGTAGTGTTCATGAATCTGATTTTTTATTCTGTGGCTTTGGCACATTATTTTTGATAAGTTTTTACAGTTGTTTTTATAACCGCCGCAAGGACCAATTCTTGCGGTGCACTCTTTAAGAAAATTAATTACAGATGTAGAATGCGTGGGCTCACTAAAAGTTTCCGGTTTTGTAAATATTTATGTTTATGTAAGTGGCCAATCCGAAAACTCTTAGTGTGACCTAAGTATGAATAGTACTTCGACACATGTCACTTTTTCTATTGTAGCATATGAATGAATGAAATAACATGTATTCGAAGTTGGTTTTTACAAACACTTTTTGAAAATTAAACTACGCCATCGCTTCTACAAATCCCTATCGTGAGCGGTCCTCAAGAAGAAGCGGCAGGCACTCCCTAGCAGTTTTTTTCCCTCATATAATCATAATTTTACAAGCAGTATTTTTGTAAACACCATACGACATTGAACCAAAAATACATAATATTTGTGACAGATTCGTTTAAATTGTATATTTGAAAAAAGTATTTATATCTTGAATGGATGGTTATGCAATGTGATATGACTTTGGTTAATGTATCATTTACGTCAAATAGTTGCGGAATGTAAAATTAGTCGTTTGATCATTTGATATTCAACAATAATAAATATATCAATGTTATCCAATAGAATTTGTCTTTTTTTTTCTCAGGCATTTATTACGACACAGCAGAGATTGTGCCTCGCGCTGCCCCCGGCCGGTGGGTGCTGGACGTAGCCGGACGGGAGGCCTCCAAGCCGGCGCCGCAATTCGAGGCCCGGGCCTTGCTCGAGGGACAGGCGCTGGCCAGGAGGGCACACGCTGAGGACATGGGCTTCAAAATTGGTGAGGCGGACTGGTATATAGTATCAAATTTAGTATCTAACTACCGTCTAACCGAGTTTTCGGATTTCGACAGTTTTTGATAAATAGAACATAAAATTGATATTAGGAGCATATCTTTATGAGAAAAATCATTTGATATAATTAATTAAAACTCTTTTGGACAACATAAGCAACCTTCATCGAGCCTGTCATGTGTTGGTTTTTAAATATTTTAATTTAAAAAAAAACTGACCACAATTTGAAGAAGGTGAATTTCTTGGTTTCAGCTTATTCACCCGTAACAATGGTATTTATTCTCAAAAACAAAAACCTTCAGATCGTTTAATAAAATCGATCGAATTAATAAATGACGGAGTTCCGCGGTAACGAACTTTAAAAAAACACGATTTGGGAACCTCTTCCTGTTTTGAAGTCGTTAAGAAGGAAGGCTATACTTCACTTGGTCACAGTCGTAGAAATGTTTTGCAGTGACCTAATTTAACAAGAAAAGTTGTTACAGACTAGTTTATTATTCTATAGACAACACAACACAGCTCGGACACGTCTTAAATATACTCGTATAGTCATAAGCAGTAGTGAATGTTGTCTATAAAAGAATGTAAGGAGAAAAAAAAACTTGAGAATTCTTGCTGCATCTTCTTGAGGGACATGTTGAAGCGTATTTGACTTTCGAAAAGTGTTTGTAAAAACGTTACTGCGAATTTCGTTTCATTTCATAGCAATATATCATCACGAGCGTTAATATAATTAAAAAATATCTGATTTAAGTTGTACATATCGGAGGCACTCATTATGGTTGCTTAATACGAAACGCGGCACGTGGCCCGAGAGATGGCAGCACCGTCGCCATGACAACACGCAACTCGCACTGCACCGTGGCCGAGCTAAAGGACAGGGGCTATGTCGGTCGGTCCTGACTCGTGTGCCAACCGTGCCGGGGGCTGGCGTCTCTCGGCCACGAACTATTACACGATTCGTTTGCAATTGTTGTGCAGTGAATTCTTTTCGAAACGTTAATCGTAATTAACTCGAATTACCAATGACCTGCTTGTGCAGATATCTGACACCACGCCGTCAGTAATGCTGTCGATGTCCGACGTAACAGATTCAATATTTTTTTAGTGACCACCCATTAACTTAACCGTCCGTCCGTAACCATCCATATAGGCAATTAAGGCATCGCCATACAAGAAGTTCACCGACACATAAATTATCCTCGGTCCGGGCCGATGCGCGGCCACTAGTGTGTCACCGACGGAATGACGAGCCGAGGTAAAGTGTTACATTCGTGCAGACGAGTCGTCGCGGCTGGTGGCGACGGGCGGCGCCTCCGTCAACAAGCAGCTGCTGCAGATATTCGCCGATGTCTTCAACACCCCGGTATACGTGCAGGTAACGGCATTTGTATTTGTACTGATCACTCGCTATGTACAATTAAATCTCCCTTCCAAAGCATTTTTATGACGAAACTTAACGGAGGCTGGTCTTGTAAGTGTTAATTAATGTTATAGATAATAATGAAAAAAGGGAACACATTTTTTTCGCCATAATAACTTAAACTAACTGAACAGTACATAATAAATGTGTAAGGTTCACATGACGAAACAGGACTGCACCCAGCCTTTGGCGCGATACGGCCAAGGGCCAGCACTGCTGATTTTCAATGGTGCTTTCTTTCTACGTAGTTTTACAGCTTGACCGATTTCCGTCTGGTTTTCACTAATGTATTCCAGTAAGCATCACTTAATACTTAGTTTGTACCATTGCAATCCGTCCATAGAAGAAAAAGTTGTAAATTCATATTTTAATTTGTAACTCATATAACAATTAAGCTGAGTCCCAAAACAACGTAGGTGTTATTTTTAAACGTAAGACGTAGTTTTTTTTTTCTCTACATCGATAACAAACGGTATCTTCTCTAAAATTTCTAAATAATATTCCATGTACAGGTTCGGCTGAGTTAGTTTTATTGTTAGTGTAGATAACGTGATTAATATTCCAGGAGGAGCACGCGAACGCGGCGTTGTTGGGTGCGGCGATTCGCGCAGCCCACGCGTGGGCTGAAAACGCCGGTGTGGCCCTTGCCGGTGAGTACGACTTATGTTGCCTTCTTCGACTCAGTAGTCCAGCGCACGGGATTAGCATCCTCCTCGTTATTGAGATGAAATGCCGACAGGTTTAGATTTTCAATACGACTTTTTCAATGGTACCTTAAGATGCACCAGAACAACCGCCGAAGGTACCCACTGTTGTTCGGAACCGCCTATGTGTTAATGCTGCCGACTGTCACCCGTGCAGCTCGTGACATCTCCCTCGCGGCGATGCACTCAGTCCGTCGTTGATTACATTTTTATTAATTTATATGTATCTATTTTCATCGTCCAGTGACTCGAAGCGTGTATTTTAAACGTTTTAAAGTTATTCTGTTTATAAACTAGTGTGAAACTATCTGAATTTAGTCGCAAAAGTTTATTAATTTCGATGATAATAATTAATTGTTATGAAATACCAATCGGTAGGTTCCGACCCAACCCTGGCGCCGGTGGCCACGCCGTACCCAGACGCGGAGAAGATATACACTCCGATGTTGGCGCGCTACCGGCAGATGGTCGAGAACATTCCTAAACTTGGCTAAGCTGTTATTTTTGTCTCAGGGATGTTCGCAATTGGAGATGAAAGGAATATTACTATTTGTTACTTAATATTAATATGGCGGATGCACCTAATAATGTATGGTTTATTTTATCATTTTATTGTAATCGGAATCAAGGTTGATGCCGCCTGCGTGGCGATGACTAAACTATTTGAAACACTTAAAAATGTAACAAAACTCAAAATTTTAATTTAATTCACGAATCGGTGAACTTCGTTACAATAACCTATAAAATTATTTTTTTTATATCTTTGTACACAGTAATATAACACAGGGCGATAGTTTTGATAGTGGTGTTTACGTTTGAAAATAGTTATTAAGAAATAGGATGTTTAATACAAAATATGTATAGTGAAATTTTTATTATTGGTGTTAATTTTTTAAATATTTAGCATAAATATTACATTTATTATTCGAGATGAATCTGCTTATTTTTAATATTTAATTAAGGTTACTAGAAGGAACTGACGTAAATCAATTAACTATATGATGTTTATGAAGTGTGTCGAGAGTTTATTACTGGAGAGTAGATTATTTAACATTCCTGTATTTGAAATGCATTTACTTAACACCGGTCCCAACGAGTCTCAAATGAGATCATAGTCTGTGTTAAGTTTCAGTGAACGTTTATGTGTTACTGTTTAGTCTCTACTCGACATTCCACCTAGCGCTTCGTCCAGGGACAGGCGACTTGTCGACCGGTGCCGATCACTATTACGCTTGTCATATTTTATACACTTGTACATTCCTATATGTTAAGGATGTTTAAATTATTTTTCACTTAATGTGCTTTGTTGTTCTCACTTTTACACGTTTTGTAATAAAGAAATATAACATTTAAAGTTTTATTTTTTCTATTTGTAGAAAACTTGTATTATCCGTATCTATGTGTAATTCCAGGGTGAAATCTAATCCTGAGAGGCTTTAGTGGCACGTAACTGGTAAGCCCGGCAACTTCTTCGAAGTAGCCAAGTTCCAAGTTGTCATTAATACATTATGGGAAAAAGCTTTAACAGCAATGACAAATAAAACAACTTCATTAAATTTTATATAATGTACTTCGGATAAATTGTCTATCGATCACTCAAGTTAGACTGTTTTACATTGAAATAAGTGTAACACACGATATTCAATAACCTACACAGTGCAACAACCGTTTCACACGTAACGAGCTTGCCCAAACATTGTCAGGTAAATCATAGTATTTGAACACTACAGTTTATAACAGAGCGACAAATGCATTGTGTACTAAAAATAAGAGCAAAGAGCTCACCTGGACCTCGTGACGTGATTCATGGTATATAATAACTTGTCACACTGCCAGGTTTAAATGTTATTACACTCTACAAATGGTATGGTTAATGCATTATTCAAATAAGGTTTACTTCTTGCGTCCTCCTCGCTCTTTAACCTGCAGGTGCACTACAGCGCCCGGCGGCACGTTGTAGTAGGCCAGCGTGTTCGTGTCCTTGAAGAACAGGCCCTAAACACATTGAACAAGTGATCAGAAAGTTGTAATTGCGAGTGATATTCCATAGACAGTATTGCTTGGGTCGGGTACCGCACTCTCTGTTAACTGTGCCTAGAAACTAGTTGCTATAATTGTATGTTTTGAGATCGACTTCAAATAACTCGATAATGTGTAAAGCCAAAAAACTAGCAATGTATTTCTGCATAAGTTGAGGTTACATTACGTCTGTGAGGATACCAATTGAAGTTGCCCTTTTATGTCTTATTTTCAAGTTGTGATTATAATGTCACAGAAAATGATGTCTTCTAATCTTGAAAATAATGTCTTTCATATGTCCATGTGACCCAGTAGAGAAGCCTACTGCAAGGATTTGAGTACGTAAGCTTTAGTGCTCACCTCGTAGTGCAGCTTTTGTTTGGCGATGGGCATGTTGGTAGAACGCTGCAGTAGATTCTTGAGCTCCGAGACCGGTGTGCCCAGCGCCACTGTGAGTTGCAAAGCGCGTCCGTCCAGTCGCCACTCCGCTCGCTCCGGTGCCGATGGGACCATTACCTATATTAAGAAAGAACAATTAAATATTTATTTAAAACTTTATTGTTAGACCAAGAACTAGGTTTTATCAAAGAACATATTTAATGCCCAGTGGAATTTTCTGCCAGTCAACCAATTTATTCAGTAATTGTTTGATATCCTTATATGAAACACTTAATTCCGTCAGAAAAGACAGTAATTTTTGAAGGATGTTAAGCTCAATAAGGACATGTTTGATAAAATTGTTTACATTGTCTACTGAATTTCATAGTAACTAAGGAAACGAACTACAAAGACACAGACAACCTTTTTAAGTTAGTGAAATTACAGGATATTTTTAAAAATCTTTACCTAATCGTTCTCCAAACAGACAACAGATGAGTTACCCAAAATAAGTATAAAAAATAACTGTTGCATCTATTAAAATTCAATAAAACATTGTTATTACTTGTATAGTGATAGGTCCAGGATGTCTCGACATCCAGGTGCTCTCAGGCTCCAGTGTATCCTCCGTGCGCGGGCGCTTTGCTGCCGGCTCGTCATCTTCGGGCGGCGGTTGTGGTACTGGCGGGGCCACAAATCCGAACGGGGGGCCTACAGGAGTGGGGATAAGGGGTGGTCTAGGCGCCATGGGAGGAATGACCATGAGCGGTGGGATGGGAGGCAACAGAACTGGTACAGGGGGCGGCGCGGGCGCGGGGGCGGGAGGCCGGGGAGGCGCGGGTGGGGGAGGAGGCCGAGGCAAGTTACGTTGCGCGGACACCGGCTTTGGACCAATTTTCTCTTTCTCCTCGTCTGGGAGGAGGCCTTTCACCTGTAATTTTTATTTTTGTCGAATACATGAACTGATTGCAGATTAAGAAAAATTTTTCATACAATGTTTGTTCTATTGTGTCATTTTGATGATATTTGTTAAATAAATTCATGTTCAATAACTGTTTATGATTTAAATGTTTATAATAAAATAATTAGATATAAATAATATTTTTTACAAAATATCACTCTCAATTTTTAGATTTATGGCAAATAAACTAGCCTATTGCTTGTGACTGTGAAACGTGTTTTTACTTTGTGAATCTGCTGGATCTGGTCTTCGAGCGTGATGTGCGCGCGCGCCGCCCGCGTCGCGGCCTCCACGCTGGACGTATGTCCGTCCCAGGTGACGCGCTCGTCGCGCCGTCGCTCCTCTTCACCGATCTTCTTACCGATGGCGGTCTCCTCATCACCCACACCGAAGATATCCGTACGACGCTCTGCCAACTGTACAGAAATAATCAATTAGCCCATTGATTTGATATAAAAAAGCTATCAAAGTATTAAATATGGAAAAAACCTTTATTTATTCTCTATTCCGGATATATCAGGCATTCTTTCACTGACCTGTTTAAGAGAAGCTTCGATAGCAGCGCCCGGCGCGAGCGCGTCGTCGCGGTCGGTGCGCTCGGCGGCCGTACGGTCGCGCTGCTCTAGCCAGCGTGGATCCAGGAGCCCGATACGCACATGATCAGCGACCTTGTTCGCCGGGATCTTCTCACCCGTGATGGGAGACACCAGCCATTCCTCGCTCGCGGGCGTCTGCTGCGGCCGTGCGCGTTTTGGATCATACTTCTTAACGACAACGCGATCCGGCCGCGGAGGCAACGGCGCCTCCTCCCCGAGATGCTTCGGCGGTTCCGGTGGCGTTTCCTCGTCGGACGACGAGCTGTCCTCCTCCATGTCTTGTACGCGGTTGTCGTCCGGCCGCTGCTGCTGCTGAGTGCGGTCCTCCATCTCATCGAGGTCGTCGTCCGATTCCGAATCCGATTCGGACTCCAGCTGCATCTCGGTGTCGTCTTCCTCGTTGCCCTGAGTTATGTCCTCCCCACGCTCCTGTGCCAGCACCCTGGCTCCTACTTCCAAGGGTGTGGTCGGCGGGGGGAAGTCTCCCGGCTCCCCTGCCGGGTAGTCCACTGTCTCCACAACAACAAAGTCATGCCAGTCGATGGAGGCGTATGCGAGCCTCTCCTTCTCGATCCTAGCCTCGTCGGCGGCCCTGCGGCGAGCCTGGTGCGAATGCCACGCGGCCCGGCTCCGGGCCTGCTCTAGCACTCCATTACGTATCTCCGCACCTAACTTGTTTACGAGCTCCTTCGGCGGTAATAAAACTTTCGTATACTGCTCCAGAAGACGAGTAAAGTACTGGAACAGTGAATGTTGCGGGCGGAGAAAATCAAACTGGTGATTTCTTTCCTCCTTCTTCATCAAGTCCGTCAAAAACTGTCTGCCGTTTCGTGCGACAAACTGAGCTGTTAGTTTCACTATGTCCAGATCCAACGCTGATATGGACGGCGGGTCGGCAATGAATTCAAAATCTGGTGGAGGGTCACGCGGTGGTGGAGGATCGGCGGGTACTGCGGCCTTTAGCAGCTCCTGCTGACGCGCTGCAGTGGCCGGAGCGAGACCTGGGCGCAATGGACCACCAGGTGTCGGTCCTGATTGATCCTGACCTGATACAATACATTTTGTGGTTACATAACAATTTAGGAAGGAAGAACATTTATTTACATAATCTGCACCCCTTCACAAAGTTTACATTTATTGAGCTATTTATTGGAAACCAGTGTGTTCATAGAAATCCTTTAAAAAGTAAGCTTTATTAAAATTTTAACCTTACTTGCTACCACAGAGCCTAAGCCATTCATTATTAAAGGCATATTTGCACTATATTTATTTAATGGATTGTCACTATATGCTTCAAATGTAAAGTTAAATAGATGATCTAATTTCTTATATGTTGCCCACTGATTCCTCCACCGATCTAATCTGTGTATTGTAATAAACCCTACTGAGTTTACTATATAAAGTTCGATATTATTTATTACATCTATTAAGCAACATAATTACCTTTGCCATCCCGAATCTCCTTGACTTTGTGTTGGTAGTAGGCATGATATGGGTCACCTGCATTCAGGAAGTTGAATTTTGGGTTACCAAGTTCATTCTGTCTAATACGAGCCTCAAACTCAGGCCCATTTCTAGCAACAAAACTCGCAGTTTTGTCCACAATATCTATAGGCATAGGTTAAGGAATGTTTACACAATTTAAATTCTATAAATCACAGGCAAATTCAGCTGTATTTTGCAATTACTATTGTCTGTACATGCCTGCAACACTATAGGTATCCCTGGTGCATTGCTGACAAAGTTAGAGCTGAAGGGCCATTTATAATGGTTCGCTGACAATGCAATTAAAAGATGTAAACACTAGTTTGAATTGATTCTAGAAAGCGGGTGATAGCCTAACAGGTATAGAAATCTGTCACCACTCATAAACACTGTTCGGTTTAAACTTATTTATAAGTAGCCCAGTGTCCTCAACCAGCTAAACCCATTCGCCATAATCACGTTCATAACTCACTTCCACAGTGAATCAGCATTCTGGTAAGGTGTACCACGAGCAGGGAAAAAAGAGGCTTGCATTGATTGATGGGGTCTATAACATTAATTTATTATTCAATTCTGTTTACTTTTCAATTATAATCTCAATTTATAACTCTTTTCTTGTAAAATAAGAACAATTCACATTTATCAAAAACTTAATTTCAGAGTGTTTTCCAAACAATTTTTAACAAATTAACAGATATAATAATTTTACAAGCATAACTAAACAGCAAGAAAGAGTCATTCTTTTACTCTAGTTAACTGTATCAACTTTAAATGTCACTGTAAACAGTCTCAACTTATCAGAAATAAATCAAAGCCAATGTTTTAGGTTATGATAATTATATATCATTATTGTTTATAAAAAGGATACTCCTTACTTCAGGAGGTGGATATATAATTCCAATAACTGGTGGCGGCGGAGGCTGGGGCTCCTCCAGGGGCACATCGTGCTGGCCCGGAGGCCCCGTAACGTCGATGGATGGCATTGTAGTGTTTATTCAAAATAATATCCCTGTTACACGTTATGAAATAGATTCAATGGAGTAAATATATTCATTATTGTTTGGGAATCGACAATATCATAATATTTTGGTTGAGCTACTAGTAGAACTATAAGGTAAAATCCAATCCTTAAGCCATTAATCTACTAAAGATTCAAACTACAGAACATTGAAAACTCAAAAATAGTCGGGAACAGATTAGTTAACACATACAGTAAGGTCGTACGCTACATATAGGTGTTACCGTATATCACAGACATTCCAAAGACTATAAATATATCACCCACACTAAACTCAACAGTTTAAACTTAAGTAGGGTCATTGTTTCTTACATGCATCTTCGTTATCACGTGTCTTTTATTCCAAAGCAAATATATTAATTATACGGTAAAGATCACATTTATAAACGAAGAACGATGAATATTACGCGGTATTGTTTCGTATCAGTTATGTTTAATATTTTTGTTACATTAATTGCAATAAAGACAACATAAAACTGATTAGCTGATTTATAATAAAGTTCTGCTACCCATTAAATTAACAGGCTTGGAAAAAATAGTTTTAAATATTTCTGTAACACTAATGTCATTTGAAAAACTAACACAGCAGTCTTTCTTAATTGAGTAACGTTCCGTTAGAAATTCGTAAAAAACTGTTTGTGTGTGTGTTACAAAA
This sequence comes from Agathymus mariae mariae, assembly GCA_018251895.1. NCBI lineage: Eukaryota > Metazoa > Arthropoda > Insecta > Lepidoptera > Hesperiidae > Agathymus > Agathymus mariae. Next base: position 2,952 of record DWPT01002870.1, on the reverse strand, counting down.
TATGCAAAAAGTATTTAAAAACCAATGTGCAAAATATGCAAAAAGTATTTAAAAACCAATGTGGTTTATTATGTAAAGTGGATTCAATAGCGATAAGATCTTGTAAAAGTACCAGAATATCATATCTTAAGGTTATTTTTTTTATATATACCATAATACCGGGGCGCTCTCCCACGTTTTTTGTTCTGCAATATTAATAATGCGTTAGTAATACGTGCAAACAATTTATAATGATATTTTCTGTAACGTACACTTTATGTTTTAAAACAAGAGTTTAAGAATCAATCATGCGTCCAAATTTAGTCTTTATTAACACAATCGGAGGGTAGTTATAACCAATAACAATCAATAAATACTACTGATAAAAATATAGATATGTTTATTGTTAGTATTATAAATAAAAACACTCTTTTTCTTATTTGGAACATTCTCGAAGACTTAAAGGAGATTGAACTCTTAATTAAAAAAAAAATTGAGGGTAATGACAACTATATATGTTATCAACCAAACTAGTAAAGCAATAAACAATAACCATATTGTAGTTTGTGGGTGCCATTCTTTCGAAACTTGAGTGTGGCTCAGAGTTAAACCCAGTTCTTCAGTTGGTACACTTATTCCCTAAAATAATATAGAGCTATATGTACATTATAATATAATTGAAAAATAAATATAACGAAAATATAATATAAAAACTAACATAGTATGCTCTTTCTGACATTTCTTTTTTAATTCTTGTTTCATCAGACATTTTTCTAGTTTAAGAGGCTTCAATTCCAAAAAAAAACTTGTTCGATATTTGTCTTTATACCTAATTTTGTATATAAATAATAAAATATAAAATAATTCTAATTACAATCTGACAGAAATTTCAAATATTTATGACAATGACATTATTAATAAACAGAAATCATAGATTTACGAAGTAAAGACATGAGTGATAAAGATTAGTAATACAGATATTTCATTATCTATCTTATCTAATGTATAACAGAATGTTATGGAGCTCCGTAACCGTAACCGAAACTATCGGATATTCGTCATAAATATGGTAACCGAATCCCATAAAAAAGTTTCAGATAGAGGATAAATCTAAATAAAACACGTTATGACCCGATTTTCGCCGGGTAAGCCGACACATTAGGCATTTCGCTCCTTCTTTAGACAGTTTTTATTGTTTAATATTCAAGGCTTGTTTTTTTATCATTATAATACCACATAATACCTAGAAATAAAGACAAACCCTCTAAATATATTATATATGAAATATTATTCATATATCCGATACCATATTCAGATCCCAAATTTAATATCCATACATCCCTAATGTATAACTATATCTTTTACGGACTATTGCTTTTATAAAAAAAAAGCCAATCAAATATGTCCTACTGTTACAGTTGTAAAGTTTTCATAAGTAATCCAAATACTCCTTTATAAAAATTCGGTAAAGTAAAATTATATATAAACACCGGTCTACGCTCAATCTGTTTTCTGGTCATTTTTAATAGTTTGTCTAATTATGATTTTTATTTAAAAGCCAAAATATTGTAAAATAACTAGTTAAAGTACAAATTGGGTTCCCTATCCTTGACGAAGAATAACGGTCCGAAACTCGTTGGCCACTTCCCTTCTGACTAATCTGCCCATTTGCCGACTATTAACGATAAAACGTAATTATTTTAAAACTTACACGTTAATGTGACAATTTCCAAATATAAAAACTATATAAAACACTTGATCCCTCCATATTTAATTTAGAAATTACTCGAATCAGTAGAAGATATTTTAAGAAATGAAACATTGAATTGCGCAGTTTTCATTTTCACTAAATATTGTGTCGCATCTATACCAATATTTAAAATTAATGTGAAATACCCCCTGTAAATAAATGTCAAATTGGTACTTCATATATAAAAAGACCGCTTTTTTGTAATTATTCAAACTTCCATGGTTTTTAAGGCTCATTTGCGAGGAATCTTGATTTTACAGGTTATGATGGTATTTGATTATACTTAATTCTTATATATATTGGGTTAAATTCAGAAGATAAGGATAATTGATGTAAAACATTTACAATTGAATCTTTTTAATTCACCAAACCAGCATAAACACGTTCAATCTAATGTTGAAACACAATGTTAAGTTGTACTAAATTCGTTACACTCATTAATTATAAATAATAACAGTACTGCAATTAAACTTAACAATATATCGTAAATAATTATAATGTAAAAATCAACGTTAAAAGTTAGTCTTCGTCATTATTCAAGTACTAGGATCAAATTACATTATTCAATTAAAAAAAAACTAACGGATAATTATTTTTCGAATCGAACAGGAGTTCTACTCAATTAAAGCTTCAATCATTAATCAGAAATTCAGGAACATGCAAAGAGAAAATTATATTTGAGCTTTAAGAGAGTTGGAGATGTTAGAGATGAAACGTTCTATGGAATAACGCTGTAATACTATTGAAAGCTGCCGTCGAATCAAATCAACTGAAAAAGAGAAAGCAACTGGGCTGGTTATTGACTTCATTTATAGGAGCAGTGAGCATGTGGAGGCGGGTAAGGGGATTTCTTCGTTAAATTAATCGTCATTTAATTTACACCGTCGAGCATGTAACAAATATCGTACTTTGTTTGACCTCTATAAGGTTAACGTAGAGGTCCGGCTTTTCCAATAATCTCTGCTTGTTTCCCTAAAGCTATTGGGCTCCATGATGTTTTTAATCCTACATGCCAACAAAGGTAAAAATGCCAAATATAATACCAAATACCAAAAATACCATTAATACCAAATTGTATGCACACTACAAGTGTATTTGTTTTATCATGCATAATAATAAAATTTTCATAATTAGGAAATGAACTATTTCACATTTTAATCCTATTACCATACAAATTTAAGACCAAATTATACAATATTACTATTAACAAAAAAAAAAAACTG
>DWPT01002869.1:0-15376 GCA_018251895.1 Agathymus mariae mariae | reverse complement strand
AAAACAAGTAAAATAAAAAAAAAAAATAGATTTATATTTTTTTATAAAAACAACATTGATGATGATGATTGATCATCAAAAGATCGCTATTATAAAAATAGAGTGCGAATGATGTGAGTTTGAGTATACTCGGAGGGTAATCTCCGGAACTACGGCGCCTATTTAAAGAAATGTTTTACCATTTAAAAGGTACCTTATACCGGATGAACATACTACTACTAAAATATTAACGTTGTAGTTATCTCCAGCTAACATGTGTTCATTCTGGTAGGTATATTTTATTATATTAATTCAACATAAATCCTGAATAATTCGCCGATTCATTCATTCTTTTGACATCATGATCTTCTGTTACTATGATTAGAACTTAATTTTTGAATTATATCTATTCAAATTATGTAATCGTGAAACATAATATTTTATTATATTAGTCTCATTAATTTTAATTACATATATTATGATTTTTGTATTGATACAAATCGGTTATTGGGGATTGATTCTCAATTAATTGAGAATGCTTGGAGCATGTTTCAACTCGTTGTTCCAGTGCGAATTTATTAATACAATACGATGTAAATTTGTTGTGTAGAATTAATAATGTTTATATGATTTCATTTATCAGAGAAGTTCTTCGATTTATTCTCAATGGCTCAACTAAAATATCAATATGTAAAGAAATTAATTAATTATGCTTACCAATGAAAAGTGTATATATAAGTCTCTGTCTGTATGTGTAAAGGCGGTACGTTAAAGTTATTGCATGTATTTTCATAATGTTTCCGCTAATAGATGGAGAGATTCATGAAGGTTTAAATGTATGATTTACATACGAGGAAACTTGAGATAAATACGAATAACAGTATTTTACAGTGCGTTAGTATTTGTGATTTAAGTAAAATATTTCCTGAAATATACAGAAAACATGGTGCAAGTTTACTGATTTTGATGAAAACTTCTAGAAAACGCATCCGTTAATCACGATTAAAATGCTAATTGGCAGACAAGAAAGTTTGATATCTTTTAACTTACATATTCCAATTTTAGACAAATTTTCACATCATAAACTGACGCGTCAATTTAATCTACATGTTTTGTTAAACTTAAACACGTTTTATAAACCAGAATTACAGGGTTACGCGGTGGTTGCTCCGAGGCCGAGAAATATCAGAGTCAGCTTAAACAATCCAAATGATTCATACAAAGTTTTTGTGTTCCAGGAATTGAGTAACATTACACTTAGTACACTCTTAGTACTAAATTACGAAAATACAGATCTTCTCTAAAATCACGCTTTTACGTACATACTAAGAACCTGCCTCGACTTCTTTCGGGTGGAATAATTATTTTACTTAGTAGAAATTATGTATTCATAATCCATACAAATCTCTAAGCATCTAATGATTATTATCAAAGTCTAGCTAATTTATATGTATGTATACATAATATATAACCTGCGTCCATCAAATGCTAAAATAATTCTTGCCGTGGTTCTGGGAATAATGTTTCGCTTACATACACCATTCATTCAAATTAGCACTCTATATTCACAATATTATTGTAAATATCAAGCTTTAATACGCCGTTTTTTACCGATCTGTCAATTTCTGCAACTAATACTGTCAAACTAGTCACGGAATAATTATAAAGTGGTTTTGCCATCATTGAAAAAAAAAATAGTTCTATCCAAGATTTATGTGTATGATTTAATTGTGTTATTCAAATTAAGAATTTGTAGAGAAATTATTAACATAATTGTAGGATCGGTTGGATGTCGTTTGACAGTAATTGCAAATTAGAATAGTTATAAGTGCAATCTATTTAATCTGTTTTGTATAGAAGAATCTCGGTATGCTCTTCGGACCCACTACAAGTAAAAGTTACTTTTTACCATGGGCTTTATTGCTTATTTCTACACTAGCCCATTGGTTAACATTTGTTTACAGCGTGCTGTCACAATGTTTAGCTTAAACCTCTAAATAACAGAGAACATAAATGCCTGCAGTACAAAATACACAAAGGGCAAACTTAAGATATTACAAGGAAACTGGAGGTTATAAAAAATAATAATTGTACAACTCTATTTAATTAGAAAACATGTTGTTCACTGTTAAAAATGTTAATTATTCCAAATTATCCAAGTTGCCACTAGTATTCAACTAGATCATTCGAAATTCGACCGTAAGCAGATCAAGTAACGATTTATTGTTATTATTCATTGGTACCACTAAAGATCGTCAATATGTATCAAACAAACAAGCTGTTATTTTGAAAAAACAGTTGAACTAATTTATCTATGCTCTTATATACATATATGGAATATCATTAACTGTTAAAAATATTGTTACCAACAAACAAAAATACAAAATTCTTGTTACAAACGTTTGTATACTTGTAGGTGTTCAATGACGTCTTAATGACATTTTCTGATTGTGGTTTCTGTCGATTTGAGCCTTCTAATGAAATCTAAATTACCGGACCCACTTACATTTTGAGCCAATGAATGATAATAATGGTTTCCAAATCATTGAAAATGAAAATGAAAATAGTTTTTATTTCTCAAATAAATATTGACAATGTAGTTCCTACAGTGGGTAAGTGGGTAAGTTTTAAGTAAGTATTTACTTGTGCCAAGATGCCTCGCTCTTTCTCAGTATAAATTTCACATAATGTTCAATTTAACTAAACAATAACTATTTCCTTAAATAATACAATATAAAAATAAATATAGATATAGAACTTTTATTGTGTGTACAGTTAATGCACAATAAATTGAACATAAATCGATATATGTTATTTCTCTTTCACCCGCAGAGTTGAACGCGGCATGCGTTTAAAATGTTCGAGAACTTAAAATATTACGGCACTTACTTATTGCAATACATTATATGTAAAATTAATGTAGTTTTTAAAGAGATGATGTTGGTATCTTTTTTTTTCTTGTTGTTCTATGTGTTAGCATAATATAAATATATAAGTGATTTGTGTAAATTTCAGGTTTTTAATGGTCGTATCAAATTAAATATTTTGCGAAGGAATCACTGAATAATACATTTTAAACTCGACAACGTTTTATACGATAGCAAGTCTTTATTTGGCATTGGTGATTGTCATAATTTTTACTCTTTTTTTACATTATACAAAATTATCACATATGCAGGCTTCCACACGATATTCTTCATAAAAAAAAAGTATTTATATAATTTGGGAAAATGAGATAAAATATTACGTTACATTTGTCAAAGTAGAATTTGAACTTAAGTTCTCTGAATGGTCATTAAACCGGGCTAGCAATGTTTACGTGTAACTTAAGATTTATTTGTGTGTTGAATGCGATCAATGTATTCGGAAGTTCGATTGGTGACACTACTGCCAAAATTTTATGAGCACTTTCTTGCTCCAGACGGTATAACGAACTGTCCTTCTTCTATGTTATTGTCAAATAATAGCCGTTCAAGTTGTGACGAAGCTTGGAGCGGCAATCCAGCATCAGATCATTGACCCTAATCGTGTAGTAGGAACGTAACGCTCTAGGTCACGTACAAGGAGAGACCCTTCGCAGGGCACGCGAAGGCCTGCTATTGATCGATACCATTCATGCAATTTTTTTTTTTTACATACAGTTTTTAATTGTTTCGTTTTCCAAATGTTATCCATTTTTAAATTCCAGCGTCAGCCAGATATACCGGACGGCACGTTTAAGTTACATGTCGGTTTTCCACCGTTGTTCGCCGTACCTAATTGGACTTAGCTTGGGGCATGCGCTGCGCCATCCAGGACGACATGGAAAGGTTTGTTATTTTAAAATATTTAACAAGCACTTTTTTTAAATATGATCATTTAGTTTCAGTTCCAATGCTATCACTTATAATGTAATTAAAAATAAATAATTAATTAATGAGTTAATAATTCCTTAAAATTATGTTTCAGTAATTAATATTTCATATTGTTTTCATGATATTATTATAATTATATTATAATTTTTGCACCTATTTAATGAAAATATATTTAGAGTAAATGGATTAAATAGTTTGATTATTATTATTATTCTTATTGTTGTAGTTTAAATGGTAGTTTTATTTTATAGGGCATAACGAGCTATGTTCTAAATCCTTCCATCCTTAAGTCCAAGCCTACGTACGTCCTCAGTTCGTGGTGCATGGTGATCTAGATACGGTACCAGAGAGCCAGTTAAAAAGCGGCTTCTCCACTTCTTTTTTGGCCATCAGTAAATCGTGCAAGTCCTATCAGGCCCTTTTGCTCGTTGGACGGTTATTGACATAAAAATCAGTTTGGACATTACTGCAGTATTATTTTCGTATTAAAGATATTTCAGAAAACGGTTTCCTGGGCATTCCTCAGGCTTCAAACAGGACGTGGTTCTATTTATGATTGCTTATACTAATATACAAGTTGCACAGGTGAGGCATTAAACACCAGGTTGATTGCTTTCCCATCTATTAGTTATCGGAAAATAAAAAAGATAATGGCCCATCAATTAAAATTCTAAATGACTACTTAAGTCAGGCTACGGTTTAACTTAGCTGAACGTAACTTGTCAAGAGCAAGTACCCAATTTCGATTTGCCGCTCTACTATGTGTAGACGTTGGTACTGCGCGGTGGAAATCACATACCATAGGTAACCGTTCCCAGATATCAGTATTTATAGTAAGGTTTTCTGTCTCCGTACCACTCGCAATCATCGTAAATCTGTACGCTTTACGTTTATTATAAATTATATTCAGCACGCGACTCTTATTCCAGTTGTTCCTCACACTGGGATGGTTGGTCAGCACCACGTTGTGGGGTCTAGTCCTGTGGGCAGGATATGATGCAGGGTCAACGGAGTATAAATATAACATTTCCTTCGCCGCCAAGTATGCGGCATTAGCCCCAATCGCTTCATCGATCGCATTGGCTTGGCTGATATACGTCGTTCATGGAGGATATTGTGGTAATTATGTTTGATCATTAATAGCATAGCATCGAATAAGATTAGGATCCGCCAAAGTAGCAGTATTATACCAGCCATGCACTAAGACACTTAAAATACTTCGGCGATAAATCAACTGCCATGCGATTCGGTAAGAAACGTGTGGGAAGCATACTTAAAATGTGACGAATTTAATTGCTTTATCTCCATCCTTAGAAGTAGCAATATATATGTAACCAATCTCAAATAGTAATGAAGTTTATAATTTTAGAATTTACTTTGGCCTTATTGACGATATTGACTACTTCGTGATTATAACGTAAACAGTCAAGTGCACCGATTTATGTCGTGTCCTTGTGACTTAATTGGGCTATATATAAATAAACCCTAAAATAAATAAAGTTAACCAGTAGTCCGAAGTGTAATATTCATTATAACGCGTGTTGATTTCATTTGAAATTTGGCTGTATTGTCTTAAGAGGCGACAGAAGCCAGCCTGCTAGCCTGCCTGCCAGCTTGGTGGTAGGGCTTCGCGTAAGGATTATATTATCAGTATTATTATTAAGTCATTAATATTATTATTGGTATTATTATCTTTCCTTGAAGCCCGTCTGGCTAGCTACCACCCTCCTGCTCTGGTCAGCCGCCAAACGACTCGTCGTGTTCTTGCTGGGGGCTTGAGAGCCAGTACTTTCTTTCCCACCTTCTTCTCATTTCCGACAACGCATCAGATTACTGATAAGGTATCAACCTTTGGTCTTGCTGATGTCCATGGGCGACGATGACCACTTACCATCAGGTGGCTCGTCCGCTCGTTTGTCGGCTATAATCATAAAAAAAATACTTATTTATGTATTGATTATTGTCAATGAGAATAATGTATATTTATTACCGAGATTTTTATTTCTTTTTGCAGGCTTTTTGTCCAGAATATTATCCTGCCGTCCTTTGCTTATAATAAGCAGACTCTCTTATGCAATGTACCTTATCCAATTCGTTGTATTCTTCACAAATGCTGCTACAATCAAAACCTCTACTGAATTTACGCTAATTTCGATGGTAAGATAATTTAGTTTATTATAGTGGTAACGAAAGTTGTATAAATGAAAGAAATATAATATCACGCTTAACGGATTTAACTTAGGACAATTGATAAACAGCTAATATAAACAGTTTGCTAAAATTAACTTAATATTTCGATTTACAAATATGTTCACTGAAGAATGACTATAAATAGTCCATCTATAAATATATAAAAAAATATAAATATCAACAAAAAACACAATGGCTGACTATCCACAAAAACTACGTTTTTAGTAATCTAAGAATAATGATGAAATTAATTTCATTTCAGATTGACTCAAAAGAAATTTCTGCGATACTTTTATCATCAGTTATCCTTACATTAACCTTTGTAACACCAATGCAGTCATTATACAGAGAGTCACCAACCAAATCTAAGGGAGATCAGAATGATGAATCAAAAGAGGACATTGAATCTATTACTGAACAAGATGTGGTGGAATCTGAAAAAAAAGCTGAAAATGAAGAACATAATGAAGCTCCACCTGTAAAGAGACAATCGCTTTTAGCTCATAGAGAACATCTTGAAGAAATACCAGAAGTTGAAGTGGAATATGAGTCACAAAGAGATTCTACTGAGGGGTTAGAAGAAATTTTGGAAGAAGAGGAAGACGAGTCTCTGCAAGATCATTTGGAAGACGATTTAGAAATAATTGAGGAAGAACAAGAGCAAGGCGGAGAAGATGATTATTGGGCTGATAGAAGAGAATATCTCCCTACGCGCTCGTATTCAAGGAATTCCGACCGCGATTTAGATGAATGGGAATGGACAGCAAATGGACAGGGACGAAACGGTGCTCAACATTATCGTAATAACAGATAGCAATATTGTAAAAAGCTACATATTAAAAATTCAATAAAATCCTTCCAAATTAAAAGGTTTTGTTTTAAAAAACTTACGTAAGAATGTACTATTATCAATACACAGAGCTTTTAGACGCACGTAATAAAGTCTGCTACATTAAAATTAGCGTGATAAATTCATGCTTTTTAAAAACATAAATGGATAACTCTAACGGATCTAAAAACCATTATACTTTCTCTTAAGTAATTATAAACCTTAGAAATAACTAACTTGTTGAAAATATCAAGACTGTTTAACAACTTTCCTTATTCATCAAATAAGTTTTTTTTTATTGTTCTCTTTGTAGCATCCTAAAAAATCTTTCATCAATAACAGTAACATCAACACGGTGCCAGATCTATGAATAAACCAATTTAATAAGTTAAACTCATTAAAGCCTATGCTTTTATAATCAAAGCCTATTACAAGAGTAATTGCAACTCTGTCTTTTACGGTATCATGTAGAACCCACTAAATGTCATTATATGTAGCTGACGGCCCGATCCGACTTCGTTCGGGTTGAGTTACCAATCTTAGTACAATATATTGAGTAGGTATAATTCATACTAATCTCCAAATACTATAAAATGAAGAGAATAGCATGACTCTAGCTAATTTATGTATGTGGGTATACATGATCATGGATTTTATCCATCCGGAATAATGTACATTTCAAGTGTGAAACATTTTTTCTAATAAGTGCCATGGTTCCGGAGATTATCCTTCGCGTAAACACAAACTCACAAAATTCGCTCCCTTTTTCTCTGTTTATTTATCTATAATATTACTTACTCATTTATATTCGATACTTTTATAACTAATGTAATTAATTAAAAATTAAACCTTTATTTGCTTACAAAGTTTTATCATATGTTGGGTGATATTTTCCAATGTTTGTAATCATATAAATCAAACGAAAATATTAAATTGTTTGAAGTTCAATTCCAACTATATTAATGTTTATGAAAGTTAAACATCGCAAGCACTCAATTCCGACTATTTTGTTTCCCCAGGTCAAACTTGGTCGGTGTATGTAATAATTAAACATTACCCCATTGATCATGATGCGTTTACTAATATTATTGAAACATAGTAAGTGTATGCTCTGGTCTTATAAATACAAAGAATGTTTTCTCTATATTTCAGGGTCAATGATACAAATAGAGCGTCTTTTATCTCAGAAGTAGCAATATAATAGGTTATATATTTAGGACTGTTCTGTGAAATGTTATTTATTTTAGTGAAAATTTGTAGTAAATTACAGAAAAATACAAAAAGCTAGACATGTCTTTAATTAAACTGATATCGCTCAGAAATTCTTACATCCTTCTTAGGTTGTTTTTCGTATCTCTAATTAAATACCTCGGAGAAACTTTGTCGCTTTGAATAATTTATAAGGATTTTGATAATATTTAATAAGCTTTGCGTTTTAAAATTATGTTTAAGAAGCTATTACTTTTTTTTGTTACAAATATGATTAATCAATTTAAAAAATAAGTTATTTTCAATACAATACAGAATTTTTATATATTAAAAAATAATTAAACCATAAGTCTATTTAAGAAACATTACTTATAATGAGAATTCCTAGGACAATTTGCTTAGTTCTAAAATGCCATCATAGTTCGACGTCCTAGGAATGACGCTAATATTACGTGCGAACAATGCGCCGTACCATTCATAACGATGTCATACCGGGTGGACAAGGGCCAATTTATTTGTTTTATTGAGCCTCGAAGGTTGTATATCAGTCTGTTTTGAGAAGCGGCGCGCGCGCACGCCTCCGACATGATCGCGAAAGTTGCACTACTAACGATCGCCTGCGCGCTAATCGTTAGCTGCGAGAATACTACAGAAAACATTAATATCGACAAACAAGTTTTAAAGCGACTCTCTTCTATCTTAGATGCAAATAGGACTTTAAACTTTAATGAATCAATTGTAAATAAAACTCGACTACTCGGTCTAGACGAGAAATTTGTTACAAAGCTAGTGGACTTATTTAAAAATGTAACACTAGAGTTAAAAAATGACGGTACTGAAGGCACTGAGGTAAAAGACCCGGCGTATAATAAGTACGACGAGGATTTGTCGAAAGTTGATTCAGCTAAACTGGATCCAGCGAAAATCAATTCTGTTGATGAGTCCCCAGATTATGCTTCGTCAGTAGTGTTGGCTAGCGATCTGTTATCACTTAGTAGTGCTGTAGCTAACGTGAAAGAGAAATCGTGTAGGGAGCAAGGTTATAAGTTCCTGAACGGGCTGTTGCTGAACAAAAGATGGGCCTTGAAGAGTAAGTACGCCAATATTATTTGATTGAGTATCACTGAAAATTTTATATTGTTTTAGTCTACTTACGCTGTTTTGAACTGTATACTCATATTCTTGAATCATACAGTACTACTAATATGGTTCGTTAAATTGGATTCAGAATTGAATCTACGACGCTTAGTATTCCATACACTAAAATCAACAGTGTTATGACACGGTGGCATTAATATGTATGAAACTATTTCAATATAATTATATCATTTTAATCTATACATATAATAAAATTTTAACTTATCACTTTCTGTACATTAAGGATATATTACGAAAACTACTATACTACTATACTATACTAGGGGCATTCATTAACGCAATAGAACCCAAAACAATAGTAGTTAGAATCTTTGTCCGTTTGTCTGTGCATTTGTTCGCGCTAATCTCAGAAACGGCTTATTCGTTTTTTGTCACGGTTTTCACTGATGCAGTAAGCGTCATTTAATATTTACAGTTCGTTTCATTTCAATCCGTTCATATATAAAAAAGTTATGAATTAATGTATGTATTTCTAATTCACACAATGTGAAAAACCCAGTCGTAAATCAATGCAGATGTAATATGAAGCATATGTATATTATTGCAATTTTGAATACATTTGCATTAAGTTCTCCGTTTGATATTTATAGTTAAAAAACCATTCTAAGGATATCACGTGATTTGGCGGTTTTTAAATCATCGATGAAACCTTTTCAAACTACTATAAATTTTATTTCAGTGATCGTGATCGCAGAGAGAATATAAGATGTGATAGTAATGAAATTGCCGCCACAAGTGCTAATTGAAAACATATTTAAATGTTCGTAAATGTAGAAATTGAAACGTCTGTTAGTGGGTCAAAATAATATGATATTACATAAATACATATCACAGGGTAAGTTTAGGTAAAGAACGCCAATTCATTTCCAATGATCGTATTCGAACAATACTGTACAATTTTCGCTGAATATAAAAAAAAATTAAAACAAACGGCACCGTACAAGATTAATGGTCGGTGCGTTGAAAGTGTTCCCAAGATTCATGTCCACTGGCAATGTTCCTGACGTTTCATTTTTCATTAAAATTGAACGCAACTACTGGATTCACTTCCGCATTGTAAACTCGGACATCATGATAAAAAATATAAAAATCCATCAAATAATTATCTTTGCTAAATGCAATGAATACTATTTTTTAAATTGTTTGTCTAAAGTTTTGAATAATAAAATAAGGGCTCAGTTTATGCATACGAAAATTATGAGATATGATTAATAAAGCAGGTTCAACAAGAACAACTTGTCTTATATAATTTGAATTATTATAATTTCAGACGGTGAATATTGATACGAAACTAGTTGATGGCGGAAGTACGCTATGAATTTTTCTGTGTATATTTTTGTTTCTAGTTGACATGTGCGTTCTCGGAAAAATCCGTAATTAGTTTAGATTGCCGAATAACTCGTTATTATATAGTTTTCAATGTCTTTCAATTATTTAGAATAACAAAATTATATTACTATCATTTGTTTGATCACCCCATTGCCCAGTTGGTAGTGACCCTGCCTGCCGAACGAGGGGCCCGGGTTCGATTCCCGGCCGGGGAGACATTTATGTGACAGACAAATGTTTGTTCTCGGGTCACAGGTGTTTGTGATGTCATATTTGTGTATGTCCAAACCGCCCGCAACACTCCTCGGTCCTAGTGCGGGGGTGTGAGTGTGTAAGCGTTGATTTATTATTTATTTATGACTAAGTAACAACATTTTCACGTTCGTCTAAAAACGACGGATATCTGACTGTCTGTTTGGTCACCCGTATGTAATAGTCATTCATTATGATATCAGGGCAACTACTTCTTGTATTACATTTATAATGAGATGTATATTATAAAAATAGTTTAAATTTTCAAATTAAGTCAATGTTTGTGCTTTGTTCATCGTCGTTTGTAATGTGTAATATTTCAGTTAGTACAATGTGAAATAAGCTCTTATTGAATAAAAAAAATGTATTCCGTGTAAATGTTTAGCTGTAGAATGGTAAATTTTTGATAAATCTGTGGGGTAGGGTTAAAACAAACACTTTGAATGTGATATACTGCATATTTCATACTGCATATTTCATGGTGTCCCAGAGGAGTATTATAAATAAGACACTTATTATACTACTGACACTAAAAATTATATCTTTCAACCTGTGTACCCCTCTATGAGTGGCCGACACGCGGACTGCAGTTTTTAGCTCAAACTACTTTCACTATCGTATCTTTCTACTAATATATGGAACAGATCGTGTGGTGTTAAATCTTATACAGTCTGACATTTTATTTACACTAAGGATGAGAAGGAATTTTTAAACAGGTATGAATAGAAGTAATAAGAAGGTAGAAACACATTTTCTTGCATGAATAATTATCTCTTAAAACCTCACTGATATTTATTTCCCAACATCAAATTTATAGTACATCTGTATACAACCAGTAAGCTCAAACGATTTAATTTGCAAAGAAAAATACAAATTTTGAAACTAGAGTAATAATATTTTTTTAAAGCATTCCGCAGAGTATCATATCATAATAATCCATTTTTAATACACTCCGCAGAGTATCATATAATAATAATACATTTTTAATACATTCCGCAGAGTATCATATCATTTACGTTTTGTAACGATACGGTTCTGTATATTCCTTTAAACATGTGACCGTGGACCGGTTTGATGGGGGTCTCAAAATGGCGTGGTCATTATATGGTGAGCCAAGCTCAGTTTTTAAATTAATGAACTAAGTTGCCTTTAATAACGTTTTCCAGTGTGAGCTGTAAACAAGATAAGATATCTGGTTATTTTTTATAAGTTCACTGTGAAAATATTGTTTGGATCTCTAGAAGAATGTTTAACTTAAATTTATTTATATTAATTTACCCATCAATCAATCTCTTTATTAATGGTTTTTACAATAAAAAAAAATTGATGTAATTCGTTACCTGTATGTCGTATTGCGCGTTTTTTCCTTGTGAAAAGAGGTCCAAACTGTTATTCTCAGGGCCGCTTTTTAGGCTTGGCTTAAGTGTTGTAGGTAGCATTAGGCTGGCAAAAAAATTTATATTGAGTTAAATGACGTGCTCATAGCTCAGATAGCTGTTACCAAACCGAAGCAACGTAGTGTCCCTAGCTGGAATTCCGGTCCAGGAGGACATTTCTATGACACGTAAATGTTTGTTCTTTGTTCTTAGTCCTTTGTAATGGGTAAAGCCTAAATTATGAAAAGTATCAAATACCATTTAAAGTTGCCTACACCTGATATGTGCACAGACAGACAAATATTCCAATAAGATTATTTTTGTACATTAGTAACAAAACCTATTGACATTAAAACGATCAAAAAATATTATTAAATTTTCTTATACGACCCAAAAAATACAAACATATGATTTATAGCCATCGAAAATCCAGTTTACACAGCCCACTAGGGGATTTTATCTAACCTTTGTTTTGTTTTCGATGAGGAAACCTTCAAAAGGTGGGTGTACCCGGTGCCGTGAGAGCGACGCTGAGTTATGTGGGATTTTTACCGCACTAAAACCTTCCGGTGACCTTCCTCAGCGCTAAGTAGAGGACTTGGGGATCTTCATAGCAACGCAACCAGAGTCCTCTGAGCGCGGAATCCCTGTCGGGCTCCGTCCGGGATGGACGACACGTCCCGTCCGGCACCATCCGTTCTTATCGACGGTATGCGGCCACACGTACCGTCGCCCTTCCCGCGGTTTCTAGCCGGATGGTTCGAGCTTCAACTCTTACAGCCCGCAACCCCGGAAGTCCCCTTTTAGTCGCCTCTTACGACCGGCAAGGGATACCGTAGCCCGTATTCTGGGGCTCGAGCTACAGGGACAGAGTGAGGGACAGAGAGACAGGGAGAGAGAGGGAGAGGGAATGTCTAATCTATCCTAAAACTTTGCGAAATTATTGTAGTTAATGACAGAAACATTGTTTACTTGTATAGTAAGCGTTTTAGTGTAAAAGATCAGAAATATATTTTACGTTTTCATCTCAGGAGCTTTTTCAGCAATAATAAATAACGAGTTTTTTTTTTACCGTGTATACTTTAATGTAAGTAACAAAAACTAGTTTCAATAATAAAATAATCACTAAATTATAATAATGATTCACTAACATTATCATTACTAATCTCTTCAATCTTCATAATAATAAACTTTTTTTTACATAGCTAGTTAATTATGTTTTAAATAAGTTTAATTATTTGGGTACCTAAGTTTGTACAACGTGTGATACAGTAAACAAATAATATTGTTAATTTTTGTTATTATATATTTATGATATGTATTACGTATTAGAATAACAATAAAAAACAGTTGTTGTTTTACGTCAGTAAATTTGTTATTTGAATAATAAGACACAAATGTTTTAAACTGAAAAATAACTCTTAAATTCAAATTAGTACATGTTGCTTAGACTTTTTGATGTGTGTAGTTTTGTTGCTTGCCGGTCATGTGCAGATTTCTTTTTGCTTCCTTTTCACTTACCTTTTTCGTTACCTTCATCTCTGCCTGATGGTTTATCAAACAACGCTATCGCTTGGAAGACTGCTTCTTTCATGGATTATTCGACAAACATTTGGTTTGGATGTTTTTTAATGTGACCATTTTAATCTGTTTAAGTATTTTATATTTTTTAATGTATTTGCCTTGAAAGTATCTGCACCTAATGGGTCAAAATCCAGAAAATCGCAGTGATTCATAGCACTTATTTTAAGTGGTTTAGGTCTTTTGCGGGCCGACGTTTGTCGGCAGCAGACGAGCAACCTGATGGTAAATGATCACCGTCGCCCATGGACATTATCGCGATGACACTAAAGGTATCACTGGCGTGTTGTCGGTCAAGAAATAATATATAAATATAAATAAGAAATAAGAAGACGGAAATAAATACAACAATACACAACAAAACAATATGTATATCACAAATTTATAAACTCTCGTCAACACAGTCGGCCAACTGTCGGTAAACAGAGCAGACGTCGAAGCGTGCGGGGTGGGAAGTGATTCTAAATCTCCAACAGACTTCGGAGATTGCTAATAGTACGCACATTGTAAAATCACTTAATATTTATTCTGTTATCATATTACGTTATATCTTAAGGTAACTGTGCCATAATAAAGTTACTTCTAATTGGTGTCGGCTTTTTTCTCATATAAAAAGATTAACTACTGTAAGTTTTTATACTGTGCTAATATCATAAATCTTGTTTAACAAACCTGAGGAAATACTTTGACATTCCGAATGATAATTCTTGCAAGAAAAATTTCATCCAATTTTATTGAAGTATAATACAATACTTCGGTACCCAAAACCTGTTCAATAATGTAAAATTGATAACTGGTATAATTTTCACGTTTTCTTACTTTATCATAGTTTGTTGAACGGATGTTGTCTTGAGAGCTGTAACTAATATATAAATGTTTTATTTTTTTATTTGCTTTAGGTATTGCTAAACGGGTCGTTTGGAGCTCAAATACATGTTTGACAAATATTGGAGGTACAAATATGAATGAGCGTCATTCGTCCCGTGGATTTGATTACAAATGGAACCCTTATAAGATTGTCTGTTTTTGCCTTCGTACGTATCTGACACGTTCAGTTTTGTTCGGAATTACTCGAAAGAAAAAATAAATTGGTTATATATTTGTATGCATGTGCCAGGATACATTTGTTGACAGGATGTACGGGTACCACTACCAATAAAGGTGTTATGATTTTGGTGGTATTTTCGAAAGAGTTATTTTTATAACTTTTTGCCATAGAAGGAATTGAACTGAAAAATGAACAACATAAATTTATTTTACAATCCATCCATTGTCGATATCGACACGCTAAGATGTTACAATCGCCAAAACTCCCCGACGGATTTACATGCGACTTTTACAAAAACAGTGTTTTACACGAGAAAGGATATATAGGTCATGAAACTTTTAGCAATAGATAGATTGATTCACGAGAAATGTGTACGGGGTAAACATAAGAATTTATAAAGGTCTGATACAAATTCGTAATAATTATATCAGGTGCAGTTACTATTTTTAAAGGTAATAACAATTTTAATAGTTATAGATTTCATACATTATCACAATAATAAATAGTACGATAAAAGCCAGAGTTAAATTGTATTCAGTGACGAATAAATCATCATGACCGACTGGATGTT
>DWPT01002868.1:0-15378 GCA_018251895.1 Agathymus mariae mariae | reverse complement strand
TTATAATCACAGAAAAACAAAGTAAACAATAAAAACTGTCAAAAATGAGAACGACGCGGCTAATGTATCGGCTCGGTGATCGTAAACCAGTCATAACGTGTTTTATTTAGACTGCCTCTATCCGAAATTATCCGAAACTTTTTTATCGGATTCCGTTACGGAGCTCCATAACATCCCTGCTTTGATTAGCAACTAAATTAATTTGTTTGCGCAGTCTCTCCTCTTCGTACGTTGAGACCTCTATGATACATTTAAGTCGATCGATGAGGTCTTTGTTTCCACAACCAAAGCTGCAAGAACGATTAACGTTTGCAAACAAAGACGTTGCAAATTAATTGTCACTTATTCAGCTTAAACTAAAATATGTCAATGTTAGAATATGTGATATATTGCATAAAAAGTTTTTAAAATATCGGGAACAAAGAAAAAATTACATTAAACAATAATTACCTAATTAGTATTATTTTTAAATATATACATATATATATATATATTTAAAAATAAAACAATAATACAATAATATATATATTAATATATCCTTACATTCCTCAGGATTTGGAACCCCAAACATAAATGTCTGATATTTGCTAAGAATATATGGGTTGAAATTTGTAATTGTACACTACAATAATATGCCAAAAATAGTTACCAACTTATAATAAAAATGTTACTTCAATTACATTTGAATATAAATGAATACTTGCTATAATATTATAAGTAAATTTAATTAACAGGTATCCCATCATTGCTGCCGTTCTTAAAAGCCGTGTGCAGATCGAAAAAGTCTTGGCAAGCACGACACACAGGAATCAAAATTGTCCAACAGATCGCTATATTGATGGGTTGTGCCATTTTACCCCATTTGAAGTCACTTGTAGAAATTATCGAGCATGGTATGTATTGAATGTTATTGTTTCTAATGTTGTGACATATTAAACTTTAGTATCGATCTAGTGAAATTAACATGAATGTGTTTTTTAATAGTTCTATTTAGATGTTTCTTGTATAATGTTCGACATATGTAAGAATGGGATTTTGCCATTCTGCTTGGAAACAAGTTGCTTCAAGTTGCCTTTTGGTTTTTGTACGAAGTGTTCGGTCGGGATGCTTATTAACGAAGCTTCACTTAGTCATTTCAAATGCGACTAATTTGTGTTTAAGATCTACTACCATGTCATTAAATAAATAAATAATGTTATCATTATGCAAAACTAGCCACCTCCTTTGGCTCGTGATATAGTTAGAATAGGAACATCATATAAACGGAATAAATAAATTATTGGTTTAAGCACAATAATATATTACACACTAATTATGAGGAGTTTTTCTAAATAGGTTTGGTGGACGAACAACAGAAAGTGCGTACAATCACTGCGCTGGCGAGCGCGGCTCTCGCAGAGGCCGCCACACCATATGGTATCGAATCCTTCGACTCCGTACTCAAGCCTCTGTGGAAGGGCATCAGAACACACCGTGGTAAAGGATTAGCCGCATTCCTGAAAGCCATCGGTTATCTCATTCCACTCATGGACGCGGAATATGCTAACTACTATACCCGTGAAGTGATGCTTATCTTGATTCGTGAGTTCCAGTCGCCCGATGAGGAAATGAAAAAGATTGTGTTAAAGGTATATATCATATTATATGTATAGTCTGCTAGTGAGGCGAAATTTATGATTCGGAATTACTTGGCAAAGGGTACAAAGGGTATTTCATCAAAGATATTTTCTTGAAAAATACTTGAAACATCGATTCATTTTGTCTCTTGCACGGGTGATCCACCGTATTTGTAACAAGCTCAACTACGGGCGACACACGGTTGGGATCTTCTTGGACGTGGAAGGCATTCGACCGCGTGTGGCGCGTCGAGCTCGTTTACATATTGTTGGGCTCGCTAGTGCTGGCTCGTGCTGGTTAGGCTGCTAGCGTCTATTCTAGATGGGCGGCAGCTCGTAGTATCGGTCGAGAACTCGACCTCACACCCTCGCCCTACATGCGCGGGCGTACCGCAGGGCAGTTAACTCAACGCGATCTATACGAACAATATCCCTACATTCGAGGTACACCTCCGCAAGTGGGAGCGCGACGCGCTGCTCGCGCTGTGCGCTGACGACAACGCGTATTTCGTATCGTCACGTAAGGCTGAGTTTGTGGTCTCACGAATACATACATCGTCGCTTCGCTTCTGTGGCCGAAAAGTGGTGTGGCAGCCATCCGTTAAGTACCTTGGATGCGTCTTCGATAATTCCATGTGGATGGCACATCATTGTGATCCCGTCTATGCAAAAAGCGCGTGCCACCCGAGCTGTACTTCAACCGGTTTTTATAAAAATAATGGTGTATTACACCTACGTTACGATTAGCCTACGCAGCTCCAGCATGGTATGCATTGGTATCTAGGTGGCAGCGAAATCGCCTGCAGTCGCAACAAAACTTGGCTCTTCGAGCGATCATGAGAACGACGCGTTTCGTCCGGAACGACGTGGTAGCGCGCGATCTGAGGGTGGTGACGATGGAGGATTGTGCCTACCTCCATTGGGTAAAAAGGATTACCCTTGAGGCCCGAATTCCCCTCATCTCACACGCCGAAAAGGGCGGTGAAGAAGGAAGATTATCTGCTGTTGTTTTGTGTCTTGAATATATCTCCGTTAGTGAGAGTTTCCAATTGTATCCAAATATGATTGTTATCGTTAGATGTCGTCTGTATGCTTTGTCGGAAGTCTTGAGCTTGTTGCAAGAGTTTTACGGTGGATTTGTATTTTAAATCATGTGCATGAACTGATAATGTTGCTTTTTTTGTCCAGGTAGTCAAGCAGTGTTGTGGAACAGATGGTGTGGAACCACAGTACATAATGGATGAAATTCTGCCTCATTTCTTCAAACATTTCTGGAACCACCGTATGGCGCTCGACCGTCGTAATTATCGACAGTTAGTCGACACAACCGTTGAAATTGCTAACAAAGTATGTATTTGAAAATCATTATAACAGTAGTTCATTGTAAATTATAATACTTTATTGATATATAAATATATTGATACCTTATTATTTCACCTATAATAAAAATTGTGTAAGATTAGTTACTGACCATCCATAAATTCTAGTGTAAATAATTTTATTATTTATAAGATACAAAATTTTATTAACTCATTAGGTTTTCTTTAAACTTTAAAAACTTGTTTAAGGACTTTTTATACTTTTGTTAATATTATGTTGTTACAAAGCTACACTTTTCTCACAATTTGATCCTCTCCCTCCCTATTTACATGTAAAATAATTTATGGACTACTTCTTTTGTATTAATGCTGTACATAACCATTTATTATAGGTTGGTGCTTCCGAAATTATCAACAGAATTGTTGACGATTTAAAAGATGACAATGAACAATATAGAAAAATGGTTATGGAATCCATAGAGAAAATCTTAGCTAACCTGGGAGCGGCGGATATAGATTCAAAATTAGAGGAAGCACTTATAGATGGTATACTTTATGCATTCCAAGAACAGACTACAGAGGTGAGTGCAGTTTTTAAGTTAATTTGTAATTCCATGCCAATATAAATTGTTTATAATTATGTGTTAATATTAGAGCTAAATTTAATAAGATTTAATTTAATAGGAGCTAAATTTTTTATTGTGCCACAAGATTTTTTTTTATTATTTAGAGATATCTTACAAATGTTTTTTTTTATTATAGATAAGCAACCATGTATAATATTTTATAGAATTAAGTATAATATTTTAATTATAAAAAACTACCTCGCTGTCAATCTTGTGACATATATGGACAGTCTTGTCTCGCATGAACTGGAACTATTACCGACTTGTTGTTTTAAATCGATATCGTGTTTTTGTAATAACTAATTTAAAGTTGAGTAATGTGATATAAATCTAGTGTACTGTCATATCAAAATAAAAAAAAAAAAACATTTTTAATCCTCAGGATGTGGTAATGTTAAACGGATTCGGTACAATTGTGAACCAACTGGGCAAGCGCGTGAAACCGTACTTACCGCAGATATGTGGTATCATCCTGTGGCGCATGAACAATAAGTCAGCCAAGGTGCGTCAACAAGCCGCTGACCTTATCTCACGGATTGCTGTCGTCATGAAAACGTGCCAAGAGGTTAGTATTTTGATACACTAGGGTGAGGCTTTCACATTGGCTATTCATCAGCACAACCCATAACTCTGGTCACCTCTTGCAAAAACAGGAAAAAAGTCTAAAGTCTCCCAACACCCTGACCAAACGTAGATCTGCAGACCTTATACAGCTTTGAGAACATCATCTCAGGCATGCAAGTTTCTATGTAATATTTTCCGTTCCTAAAGCAACTGATAAATAATTTCTGGTCTCATGAACTTTTAAACTACTTATGCATACAAGCTGCTGCATGTTTATTTATAGTTTATGTTATACACAATAATAATGGGGAAGAGACCTATGAGTTTCTAGGTGTTTGTATTGCTATTGTTAGTTTAATTATCTCATCATTAACTCAGATTTGATGGTTTAAAATGTCTATGCATGATTTGTAACCTTTGATTTAGGCAAGGTTTTGACCATCATTATCATAACTTCAATTTACAAGCCGCCCACAACAAGGCAAGAGTGGACACTTTATAGGAACTTGATAATGAAAGTGGCTACTATTATACTCACCACGCTCCTCCAATGCAAATTAGTGGATGGGGGTAGTGGCCAATCGACACGACGAAATTTTCAAATGCCGTCCACATGCCTCAAATATAAAATAACTAGTTGGAATTATTGTAGTTAACTACAGGCACATAATCTGCCTGGTTCGATGGACGTAAAACAAACGGATCATAGCTAGAACCATAATCTTGACAAAACATATTTTGTGACGAAGACTTCAATTGATATCAAATCATTCAAAAGTGACACAGTCATAGTATCATTATTTTGTGTTAAGTCGTTGTTATCATATAAACTAGAATTCAACTAAAATATGAATGCTAATTTAATTGAAATTATCTTACAGGAAAAACTTATGGGTCATCTTGGTGTCGTACTTTATGAGTACTTGGGAGAAGAATACCCCGAAGTTTTGGGATCTATCTTAGGGGCTTTAAAAGCCATCGTCAATGTCATCGGTATGACGAAAATGACCCCACCTATTAAAGATTTACTTCCGAGGCTCACACCGATCCTCAAGAACAGGTATGTGTCACTATGAAATTAATTGCCGTACATTTCTTTGGTTAATTAATGATTTCGTATTCTTTCAGACATGAAAAGGTGCAAGAAAATTGCATTGATTTAGTTGGACGTATTGCAGACAGAGGGCCGGAATTCGTATCGGCGAGGGAATGGATGAGAATCTGCTTTGAACTATTAGAACTACTGAAGGCGCACAAAAAAGCGATCAGACGAGCCACTGTGAACACATTTGGTTACATAGCCAAAGCTATCGGTCCACACGATGTACTTGCAACACTTCTGAACAATTTGAAGGTTCAAGAGAGACAAAACAGGTGAAACGTCAATAATGTTGTACAATATGATACAGTTGTTTTTTGCGTGGTAATAGAATAACAAAAATGTTTAATTAAAGACCAGAGAAATAGTATAGTAGCAAAATGTGACCCTGAATGGAGGATGCCAGGTTTGGTTCCTATACATTGCAGATATTCGTATATTGCACGATAAAGTGTTTTCATCTTATGTTTATATTTTTCAGAGTATGTACCACAGTGGCCATAGCTATTGTTGCAGAGACTTGCTCCCCCTTTACAGTATTACCGGCTCTAATGAATGAATACAGAGTGCCCGAATTAAATGTACAAAATGGAGTGCTAAAGTCGTTGTCATTCTTGTTTGAGTATATTGGAGAGATGGGGAAGGACTACATTTATGCAGTATGCCCATTGCTAGAAGACGCTCTCATGGACAGGTATCATCTAAACCATTCAGTTTTAGTATATTTACCAGGACCAACCTAACCTTCTCTTTAGAAACTGATCTCTTAAGTTATTAAAAAAATCGAGTTGGGTTGCAATAAAGTTGCATAAACATATTGTGAAAGATATCAAGTTCTTTGTGAAATTGAGTGTATGTTCACCTCGTCAATTAAGATCGAACATTATATAGCCTGCTAATTACCTAACTATTTAATGAAATACGTCATTATAGGAATTTATTTATATAAATAAAAAATATATAATTTTACTCATTTTCTTACAGAGACTTGGTGCACAGACAGACGGCCTGCGCTGCTATTAAGCACATGGCGTTGGGTGTTTATGGATTCGGTTGTGAGGACGCGCTCATACACCTTCTGAATCATGTATGGCCCAACATCTTTGAAACGTCGCCCCATCTCGTGCAAGCCTTCATGGATGCAGTAGAGGGTATGAGAGTCGCTCTGGGACCTATTAAAATACTCCAGTATGCTCTGCAGGTAGGCTACTATATTGTCCTATTAGACTTCTCGAGGCTTCGTCCGAAACCTTCTATTAACTTTAAACAGCTAAATAATTATATGTTCTCTTCGCATATGAAACTTTGCTTCTAGCCGACTCTTTCAAGCTGAGAAGCAATCAACTTTACACTTTTATTTTTTACAGGGTTTATTCCACCCCGCAAGGAAAGTGCGAGATGTGTACTGGAAGATTTACAACACACTGTATATTGGAGGACAAGACGCTTTAGTCGCCGGATACCCCAGGATACAAAATGATCCAAACAATCATTTCGTTCGTTATGAATTAGATTATTTGTTGTAACACTTTGCTAATACAATAATGCGTCTGACTAGATGGCTCTTTTGATTTTTATTATTATTACAATAGAAAAAGGTTCGGTTGTCGGCAATATTTTTTACTCTTTATCTTTTAATTCTCTCTATCAGGACTATATAACAATCTTTAAAATATACGATTACATAATATGCAAAATATAAATTAAGAATATTTGGACCATTTTCTGTTGTAGACTTTCTAAACTAACGGAGTATGTTATTATCTCTTTATATTTTTCAAGTACAAAATCTACTGCATCAAATTATATTATACTAAATATTTTAGTACTGAAATTCACATATTTTAGTAAATTTACATAATATACGGCGCCAGTTGGTCGTCAGTAAGTTCTTACCACTCGGTTGGTTGCTATTTTTGTTACAATAGAATCAGTTGCTCATATTACCATCGGCTGATATTTCGGTTTCATCACTATAGATTACCACTAGGATACTACAGTTTGTAAGCAAAATAAGGTACTTTAAAAATCTAAGTTTAAACTATTATTTTTATGAATAACAATTGTATGGTTAATATATTTATTTTAAACGATTTCATTACATCGTACGGTAATAGCTGCATGCCTCTGTTGAACCTAGTCGTAGACGGGAAACGTGTGTTGTCTATCCTAGGATACCTTGCACATCAAAGTTAATTATTATGTCTCATATCGTGGTATTAACACATTTTCAACATTGAGTTGAAATAGCAATAAATAAAAAGCAGTAATATGTTTTATAATGAGATAATCGATTAGCCTCATCGCTTCACGTCTGACAAATGTAAGAATGAGACATGACATAATCAATTATCTCAATCTAAAGCTTGATGTGGAATAATAGTAGTTATTTTTCGTCTGTTTGTCACGGGACAGACTGCACTCGGTTGATTCTCATTGGGAGTAAATTTATATTTTAAGGAAATTTTCGATTCTGTTATTCGGCGTTGAACAAAGATATAGAGACGAGGAATGTATTTTGCCCGTAGAATAAATCCTAAGATTCAATCCCAGTTGAAATAATATGTGAATTAAAAAAAAAAACAAATAAATAAATTATGAATTATCTAAATATTTTTATTTTTAGCCAATCTTGATACATAAATAATAAACTAATTTACTTGGGTAACAGGCAATAAAACTGATTTCATTTAACGTATCGAATATCGTGGAACTGTCTGTCTGTCAATGGAATATACGAACAAATAGGTCCTGACAAAGGTGAGGTTAAATGAAACAAAAGACATGTGATACTTATAAAAATTGCTACACTTTGTTTCATCGTACTACACTTTGTAGTTATAAATAATGGTGCTTGGTACAATTTCATTACCATATTTTGGCTTTATTTTTTTGTTACGCACTTTTCAGATGACCGTGCACGATTGCTTTAGATATTAAATAAATATATTATTGACAACTTATTGTTACACATAGATTAAAATGTTGAGCATTTGATTTATTAGACGTATTTGTGCCTGTCAGAAGAAAAAAAAATTGTTTCATTATAGATTTATTAAAAAACTGCATCGATTTGATTCAAAACTACTGTTCGGACATTACTTTGGTAGTTAGAGTATTAGGCCCGGAGCATCTTATGGCGGTTGGGAAAAATTTAAAAAAACTAAGTAAACAAATTTAAAATTAAAGTTTATAATGCACAGATTACAAACTGACGAAGCTTTTATATATGTAGCTGCAACGTTTAATACCATAAGATAAAATCAAAAGCACATTACACTAAAGTGACTAGAATTATTATTGTAATACAAAAATATTATAATAAGATAAATTTATAAATGGGTTAAATAAATACAACTAACCCTTAGGTAAAATTCTCATACAATATTTCGAAATAAAGCAATTAAAAAGCCTAAATCTATTTAAATGTCTATAATTTTAAATACTTATATTTTGTAAAGTATCGTTAAGTAAGAGATCGCTTGTAGTGGAATGTTATCTTCTGTAAATAATAAGGCTACCAAAGACTTCAGGAATAAGTAAAATCACATTGAGAAGTAAACAAATATCTAATCATCTAATTGAGAAGCATGGTATTAAGACTCGTTTATAAATGCTTTAGCATAATGGTCTTTGATAAATGTGATGGATGGTTAACAAATTTAATGGTATGCATGTCTTTATATAGGTTGTTTGTAAATATTTGTAAAGTGGAACGTTAAACGAATCCCATAAAACCAACATTCAAACAATATTCATATCTCTTAAATCTTAGGTAATATGATCTTGCAGTCTATACTATCCAAAACTAAAAAAAAAATCTAGATACATTTGATTATGTACCTAATGTAAAATGCGATTCTAGTAAACAAAAGCCATTTGACAAAGACGTTTGAACTTATAATTAGTGATTATTGAATTTACATACTAATATAAGTGGAATATACAATTCACATCTTGAAACTACGTACACTACATCGCACAATATTGTAACACAAATTATAGACGCAGACATTTTAATTAAATTACGTAAAAATAAATGTTCACAAATTTTCAAGCCTCCAGATAGCTGTACAGAAAAGCACCAAGATGCATTGAATTGCGCTTATAAAATTGTTCTCTAATAGGTATTTATAAAACTTCCTATCATGACCGACGGTGCTAATCTCTTTTAACAATCACTTGTAATTGAATCGGTCCGTGCTGTGTGAAACGCTTGAAATTAAAATATACATCCTAATAAAATGTTCATGGTTCTACACACAAAGACTCAACAACACAGGGAGTTGAGAGTGAAGTTAGTTTAAACTAAACATGTTAAATTACTGTATTGTTTGATTATTTAACATTTATGTTATTTTTTTATATAACATTGGCATATTTTTACTTATCATAAGTTAACACTTGACAACAATTCCATTTGATAATTAGTGGCCACGTGCACTCTGATAGTAATGAGCTTTTACTGCGATTTAATCAAATAGTAAGACGTGTCTCCGTAGATTGAATCATTTATTCTAATGCATACTTTTCTAGTAAACGAATAATGAAGCGGTTAGTGTGTGGTGGAGCATCCTCTGACCGAAGCGTACACCACTCCACCCAGGTGCAGCGGTTGCCAGGCAGTGCCAAGTGGCAAATCCGGTGCCACACCCAGTCGCCTCAGTAACGCTCCATCGCTCGTCACTGCCCATACTTCATGTCCCAAACACGATACGTGCTTTAACGGTGTTTCGCTATCTGAAAAACAAATGAGACGTTGTTACTTTCTTTTACAATAGACCAGACTGCTATACTGCAAATCGGTGCATGTATAAATGAATGATTTATTTAAAAATTCTAGAACACAAGAATGATCAGGCTCGAAGGACCAAAAGATAATAGTAGGTTGTTATGCAAATGAAACCCTATTATTCGCATGTCGATATATTGTTAAGTTTATTTTATGTTAGTTAAAATGAATGACGCGTTGTAACTCTTAATATTAAAAAGACTTCCATGCTAGCTCATATATTTAACTACTACAGATCATTGACTTTAGCACTCAGCATCATGTTGATAAAAAGTTTCAAGTATACCTGTTAAATATTTCCATATTTTGCCTTCCTGTTTTTCATTACATATGTCAGTTCTTACTGCGATCATTCCATTAGAAAAAATTACCCAGGCTGTGCCCCTAGACAACGATACCCCTTTAGCTCCGACAACCGTTTTTTGATTTATAGTAAAATTGCATTTCGGCGCTTCAATTAATTTCCATCGTAATCCGCCGGGGTTATCTTTAGTTACACCATCTCGATAGTAAAGTTCACCTTTTCTACCCACCGACCATATAATGTTTTCGTATATACTGATAGCTATGAGAGATTGTGGGCTATTTATATGTTCCCAATGCACACCCTAAACAAAAAAATACAATCTTAATGAATGACATAGCTTTTCGGAGATTGCTTATATTAATATAATATAACTAATTTAGTAGGGATTCAGATCTTACCGATGGTGTTGCCGCTGTAACTCCTGTCCGATAAATAGCATCTCCTCCTATCGTAATAGCCCACACTGAAACTTCTTCACCGTTTGCCTATGCAGATCGATCACAGTAATAAATTAAATAACATTTATTGTTGTCAATATATGTTTACATTAAAAATATAAACCACCTTACCCATAAGGAAATATCTAATAATCCTGTGCTGCCGGCGCGAACCCAGGGACCTTCAGTAAGTATTTGAGCCTTTCTGTACCACCGCCTGCGTCGGACACAATCTGTAAATATTTTCTTCCCATGATATGGAGCTGGAAAGTCAGTAGCATATTGCCATCCATCACTGTCAACGCCACCGGGTGTGCCATAGTCGATCATCCACTCTGATATCTAAAAAGCAAACATTATTAATGTAAACATAATAATTGTTGCAATTTCCAGAATTATCATAGGTCCATACCCAATGCCAGTGACGATTAAGCAATTTTGTGTGTTCTCTTGTCCTTTTATGTTTTCCTGTTATATCACTCCACATATAACGATCTGTCGGGAGACCAGTTGAAGTATATCCAGATAATGGATTCCATCTTTGATTTTCATATACACAGTAAGTTTGTGTATCAGTCATTGGATTAATACCTTCATTGCCTCCAATACCTGAATAATTAAAATTAATATCACATTAAAGAAATTATTGATAGTATCAAGCGTTACTTTGCGGAAATTCATTGTTATTACATAAGTGTTAATTTACTTTGCAACAATCCGCAAGCACAATATATGATGGTATATAAATGCATAGAACCAAAGACTACTTTGCGGTTAACACTCGTAGTCTACTCACGCTGATGATGCTCCGTTCCAGTGCGAAACACGTGTTGGTGACGGTATGTATGTTGGTATATACTTTTATTTATCATAACTGCATGTATTCCTTTGTGGGAGGGAGAGAGGTTCTATGCATGTATATAAGTTTATACCATCATACATTGTGATTGCGGATTGTCGCAAAGTAAATTAATACTAATTTAATTAAAGGAATTGTTAGTACATAATATAACTTATGAAAAAATGTATACTAATCACTACCTTTGAGTATTCCACCTCCCCATCCACCAGTGTACACCCAGGCTCTATGATCATGGGATATTCCCCAAACAATACCACTCTGACAACATTCTACTTTTCGCAAGTACCCTCCCATCATTCGCCAAATCATTTCATCAGGTCCAATTATAACACTAGTTGAACTGTACTCCATTGTAAATAATTTCAATGGTCCTTGAACTAATACTGCTGTTATGCTTTCAGGACTAAGTCTATGTTTATATGAGCAATAATTTTGATCATTTACTATAATTGTAAATCCACTGTCATTGCAGATGATTTTTATAGTAAACTCTTGGCCAGGCTTTAAAGGTAATGCATGTCGTTCTTCAACGCCCCAGTGACCTGCCTTTTTTGTATTACAAACAACAGTACCTTCATCAAATCTCATATTAAAATGTAATGGTATTTCAGTTACTTCTGTTTCAATTTTGTGTCTCTGCTTTTTTACTTCTGGGCCTTGAAGATTTATGTGACATCTGTCAATTACATCAAATAAATTTCCAGTAATATGTAGAATACTACCAGGTGGAAAGTTATTATGTAATGTTGTCACAAATCCAGCTACAATATCTTTTCCAAAAACCTGAATTTCCTTGATATAACTACCATTTGCTTCAGCATTAAGTTTTGCTGGCAGAGGATCCCAGTTCAGTACATCACCCGCATTAGTCACTGCCCACACAGAATTATTTGATGGCCTGCCTGAAAGACTATTAATCTGACATGTTATGTCAACCAATACACTTAACCATTCTTCCTGTTCTATTTCAGAAATAAATTGTATTTTAATAAAATCTTTAGTGTGATTTGGTACTGATAAAGTTATTCTAGGACAACCTGGTTCTGAAGACGTAGTAATACTTGTGACTTCTCTAAGATTTATTATAAACTGAATTGTTCCATCAGGCTGAAATACGGATAATGTACCTGTATTTTCAGAAGCATGCCAATACAACGACAAAATACAATCCTCGCTAAGGTTATTGGAACTGACCAATCTTGCCTCACAACTACGGGTCCAGCCTTTCTCTTCAATTGCTAATCTATAGTTTGATAAATCCATGTCTTGACTGTTTCTATTTTTTAAATTTTCTAGTATTTGAAATCTCCATTTAGCTACTATATCAGTATTATGAGCATTTTGTGAATCTGTGAACCAATGAGGTACTTGAACTGCATCAACATTACACGCCCCAGCTTCTACATAATACCAACTAGTGTCACATGTGCCCCAGGCTGTTTGACTGACTTCTTCATCAAAATACATTCCAGAATCCAAATCGAAAACACTACTATCACTATCAGGTTGGGCTTCCATGCCTACCACAGAGCCTACACTCCTAACAGGACTCCAAGCACGAGGATTTTTTAAAGTAGTTTCATAACTTTTTCCTGTTAAATCAATGTTTTCCACATTTGTATTTTTTTTTGGTCTTATCTCTTTTGAAGGTTTAATTGGTAAAGTATTTTCAATAGGTGCAGAATGAGATTCTTCCCATGAGTTTCGTAAATGAATAGTAGATTTAAGTTCTGGGGTATTTTCATTTAATAAACTAAGGCTATGGTGCTTTGGATTTGAAGCAGAGGACTTTATACTGGCAGAACTTGATGTGCGACTCAGTTGCATATTTGCCTGTAACATCCTCCACCTCTTGCCAGTTAATTCGGCAGGAGTTATGCCACTGCGCCAAAACATGCTCTTGTTTGATTCTCCAATTGCAAATACTTGATCATTGATTCCAACCGATATATGAACCATATTACCATTAACTTCCAACCATCCAGTACCCATAGCAGCAGCCTCAGAAGTTCCTGCTGTATTGCCATCAATCCCTTTTCTGAACCACACTCTTGTGTCAGAGCTCACAGCCCATACAGAATTATATCCTACAGAAATCACTGACAATTTAGTATCACTGGGAGATTTAACTTCCAACCATGATTCTCCTGTTGGACAATCTTTTGTTATACCTTTCCTTATAATTGCCCTTCCAGACCAAAGCAATGCCCAAACTAATCCTGTAGGACCTACAGAGATCTGTTTTATATCACAGTTTGGAGGTATGCTTACATTTATCCATTTCAGACCTTCTGGTGACGTTGTGCTCATGCCTGATCTGTACATTACACGCCCATGAGCTGTTATAGCCCATACTGCTAGGGTACCAGCTGAGGCGTGAGGCACTTGATTACCACCAATGCTCACATCTATGAATGGTTCCTGAGTAGCATCTTTATGAAGTGGGGCTATGGCACACCATGAGTTCATGGCACTAAACTTCCTATATCTTATCCATTTTCGTCTTCGAACACAAGATTTCCATTGTTTAATAGTGCCAAATTGAGCTGGGAAGTCGACAGCATAACTCCATCCGTCATGGTCTAGGGGCTGACCATCCAATGTTAACTCTAGTTGCCAATCGCCCTCCCACTGCCATGCCATGGAAGGTAGCCTAATGCATTCAATAGATCTATCTTTTGTTCCATCCTGTGAGGAGAAATGGTATCTATCTGTAGGTAGAAGTCTCCCGCTAAATCCTTCTAAAGGGAGCCATCTCTCATTTTCATAAGATTCCTCCTTCACTCTAATAGGTATTTCTAATCCATGAACATGAAGATAAATCTGACGATCACCACCCACCGCCCACAAGAAATGAGGTACAGCCGACAATGTTTTGAATTCTAAACCGAGATACATAAACTCTCTCCAGCATGAACCGCTTGTCGACAAAGCGTATACTTTACCCTCATTGTTTATAGCGAATAAGAGCGAGTTGCTGGACATTTTTGATACGTCGCTAGTGATTTTAGGATTACAGAACTACCATTGCATTGTATAATCTTAATATATTATCACCTTAGTAACACAATTACTTGCAGTAACCAAATGTATATAGGAAATCCATTTTTAACATTGAAGAACTCTCTTTATTAAGAATTACCTATGACAAGTAAATAGTAATACGACACAAAATTGAAAAATTCAAAAATGTAGTAGAAAATAGAAGGGGTATCATATGGTATAGCTAGGAAATAGAGTTAGCCGAAGCCTAACCCGGTTAGGGAGTGAGCTATGTAATACCGTATGTATCGTACCGTAATGTATAACAATTCGTAATCATTTTGATAGTTTTTTGGTTAGAATTTGTTTTCATTGACATTGACATTGTCATTTTCGCTATGTAGTAGTCTATGACTAACTATGCGTGCGTTCCACTTGATGCTTAAAACGCCCAAAACGTACCATAAAGCGTTCCACTTAAATTGCGGTCGTTGTGGTCGCGGTGCAAACGTGAAAATGACGTCATTATTTTCGTTCACATCGAGCCCTCAACGCCCCATGTCACGAGCTAGGTCAATGTGAGTTTTGAGAAATGTGGCGCAATTTATATTTTCAAAATGGCGACTGAAAAGTTATATGAGTGGCAAAATAATATTATAAATTCACACGTTGTAATATATAAACAAAAAAGTATTTTCTTTCAGTATAAAGCAAGTTAATCAATAATTCTTAAACTTGATAGGTTGATGTTTACAAATTACAACCTAACCTCTT
>DWPT01002867.1:0-15380 GCA_018251895.1 Agathymus mariae mariae | reverse complement strand
AAAAACCTAGTCCTAAAACAAATACAAATGCTATTTGTAAGCGCCAGCTGTAGTGTTTCTAAAGCGAAGCGAGGGCGGTTTCCGAGTTGTAAATAAATATATATAAGTAGATAATTTTTCTAAATCACTGTAATATATTTATATCACTATTATGTATCTGATTGTTATGTTATTGATTTGTATTGTATAGTAGCCCTTATGAATATCGCAAAGTTCATTAATTCACTTCCTCCAGGAGTTTTAAAAGCATCCTTGGTTGTAATCCTCACAACACTTCCAAACCATCTCAGAGCTTCCAAAGTAATTGCGTAGTTAAGTTAGCTCAACCACAGAATAGTGGTCACGTCTGCCCTCAGAAATGGTTTACGTGCCATGTTTAGGCTGTGCGTAAATAATGGCCAATATTTTTGTGTTTCTAGAAGAATATAGCGGTAAGTTTATAAACGGATTGTATTGCTTTGAAACGTTCGGTGCCTGATTCATATCTTTAAATACCGAAAAAGTTTAATACTCATTTCTTGTTATCAAATAAATTAGGTTATAGTGGGGACATTTATAGATCTCAATAATTCATTCGTCAATAACTCCATCAGATCTTTCGCTCGTCCTCCCTTGCTCGCTGTAGAACCCACCTAAAAACATCCTCAAATGTTCTTCGCATAAAAGTTTTGTACACTCTTACTCCATCACTGTTCACGCGGCGAGGCTTTGGAATTCGCTCCCGCTTAACCTACGGGGCTCGAAAACTATTTCTATTTTCAAGAGGAGAATAAATAAACATTATCTATCATTAGCAGAGCAGATATTTTTTATTATGTAGCGGGTACTCACGATACGTTTTAATTTGTTGCCGATATTTCAACCCAGGTAGGGATTTGTTGAAGCGATAGTGCATGGTGTCATGTGTCTTCGGAAAGTGTTTGTCAAAACCAACTTCGGTTAATTATTAGTTCATTTTCATTTCCTAAGTTTTCATCTTGGCCAATAAAGCGTCTACGCCGAACATGGTACGAAAAACTAGTTATGAGTGTGAGTTGCTTGTTTGCCAGTTATTTCTACATTATGTGCCACATTTAATATTGTATTCGTTAAGGAGATGTCCGCCTAAAGTTTGTAGGTTCTTTATTCCGATATAATGTGATCAGCATCAAACTAAACTGACATAAAAGATATATAATTATAGAACTTGAAACCACAAAATAATGTTAAATTCCACCGTTGAAAAAAATATTAAGAATTGACAATGCTTCCCTAAAAAGAGGAGCATGCGGCCGAAAAAGCAGAATCCATGGCCGTGAGATCGACAAAAAAAAGTGTTGCAATGTGAGGTTGCGTGTCAATGGTGGCACGTCGCTCGACTTGTCGCGTGCGCATTTTGAGTGGGTCTATCTCGATGGTATCTTGTTTGACTGACAGACAGTTGAGTGTCAATTGATTGAGAGACGCGTTGATTTTAGACGCGAATCTAAAGTAAACTAAAACAATAATTTTGTACAAATTTCATGGTTTATTCAGTAAAGTTACATATAAAGGATCCTACGAGTATTATCATAGGTTCAATTGATTCCGCTTAATTTTATTATATTAAAAACCCCCATTATGTGCTGTAGTGATTCATTATATGCCGTTTAATTCACCTATTTCCACAGTTTTGTCTTAGTGTGTTTCTAAGTAAAATGTGTCATTATACAACGTCTAGACATGATATTGACATATGAAAAAGGAAATTTACTCTTTTGGCTTCAAACTCAAAAAATGGGCTTGGAATATATTAGAAGCAAAACATATTTGTATTCCGTTTTCGTTTCTATTAGCAAATTGCGCGGGAACATAACTTTGAATTTCAGAATCATCTAAATCAGTCATTATAAAAAAAATTGTTTATTGTGCAAAATTGATTTGCGAACACAAATTAAATAACAAAAATAAAAGTAATTCGTATATACTCAAGTTTTTCGCAAGATGGCGCTCAATTACCGCGCGCACCTATGTTCGCGTACAGAAATGAGTGGGCAGTATTACTAGTTAGTTAAGTTGCAACTGTATTTAGACATTATAGTATACAGCAAAGCTATCGAACACCTTCTGTGACAGATATACAGAATATTTCAAGGCGTGGTCTACCCACGCCAGAGTACAGTATTTGATATGTATATTTACCGTTGAATGTAATGTTAGTCGCGATAGGTATAATTTAGCTATGACGACATTCGTTTTTTTTTATGACAATAGCCGACAAACGAGCAGACGAGCCACCTGATGGTAAGTGGCCACCGTCGCCCATGGACATCAGCGAGACCTAAGGTATAACTGATGCGTTGTCGACCAGAAAATAAAAAGAAGGTAAAAAAAAGGAGGTATAAATTAGTATACACGGCTAGGATTTCTTCTTAAGAGCGCGAGGGACTTTTGTTATACCATTGTCGTTTGCCTTATCCTCAGTGTACTGGTTCAAAGGAAACTCGAGTTCAGGTGCTTGTGTCTGGATTCCGCATTTAATGCACTTGTATATTGCTTTTAGATAACGAATTTAAACAGAAGTTGAGTTTGAACTCGTTTTTTACGACTTGTACTCTCAATTTAATTGTTGAATTGCAATGAAATAATGAATGAATGAATAAGGTCTTAATTTATGTATCTATTATAATGATACCCACACACTTTTATAGTGAATACCAAAAATTACATAATCTTCTTATTCTTTATTATATGAGGCTAAAGTGTCTGTTTGTCGCCAATACCTTATCGGTGGCTTGCGTAACTGTACTAGACATTTGGGTGAAGCTGCCACTTCATTCAAATAGTACATATACACTGATACCATTAATCTAGTTATCATGCTTTTAATTAAGTTACCATGGTATTTAAGAACATTTAAATATTTAGTAATTCACTTTGAATTACCAGACATCTTTGCACAATTAATTTTAATTACAATTTATAACATGAACACAGGTCATTTCGTATGACCACCGGAGTTTCTAGTAAATCATAATGGGATAACCTTACCTACATACGCGGTGGATAATTGGTCTCTTATTGTCGCCAATAAAAGATACATTTATAAATCACCTTGTATATTCAGTAAACTCGTCGTGCAGCAAACGGCAACACCTTCGGTATGCCATGTTAACATTTGGTAACGTTTCCAAATGTTCACAGCTTCCGAGCCTTGTTAATTGCGCGGTGCAAAGCCGTTTATCTTCAGAAGTACTGGTCGCTTGGTAATTGTTGTACAATAGACTGTTATTGTTACATATTACATTTAGACGGAAATATTAGTTACATTGTTACATACATGAGACTAGTTACGTATAAATTCTCCACCTGTCTTCGAATCAAAACGAGAGCGATACTCCCGGTACGGCCTGGTACGGTCTCTGAATATAGCCAGCTAAAGCACGCACGAGGGGGTCGGGTTGTACAGTCTACAAAGACTGTACCAGCTAGTTTATTTCCAACGGTACTCGTGTGTAATGGTAGGATTCTCTAAGTCCAGGACTACCTTCCAGAAACAACCGTGAAATTTCGTTTACGTGTTTCGATTGTAATGTCACATAGCTAGTAATAACCGGATCCTCCTTCCGCTTGTTTGCCTACAACGCATCGGTGATGTTAGAAATATCTATGGGCGGCAGTTACTAAACTCTACTCAACGACCAGCAAAAAATTAAACACCTGAAACGCGCAATAACCTATTTGTGTCAGTTGTAAATGATCGATCGAATTAAGGAACTTTAGGTTGTATTCGTTGGTTACATGGGTCACCGCCTGTAGCAAAATTTCTTAAGTGTTTCTATTCTTTAGAGAACACAATATGCGGGCACTATATTATCAATTACATACATAGAATTTTATTCCGTTGTGTAACGGTATAAAAATATTATTGCTCGTAATTCTTTATACTTTCAGAAGTCCTAGTATGCCCTGGTGAGTTTTTAGAAAATAAAAATTGTGATATATATATAATTAAAAATGAATTACGACGCTGATCATTATTCATAACACGCCAGAAATTATAGAAATACTTACAGAATTATGACTTGTAGATCTCCCGCTTCTTTCTTGGTCAGAAACGTGTCATAAAGATACTTTTGCTGTCAGGACTTACAATCAGGTGGCTGCTAATTTGTAGGTTACTGATATGAAAAAATATATTTGCCCCGAAAGAGGACTCGTTGCGGAACCCTTGTAAAGCACGATCACAAACTGCTGGGTTACCAAGTTGTCTCGAGGTTAACAATGAGCCCCATAAAAATATATATTTATAAAAGTCATAATAGAATACATAAACACAGATAGGCTTTCTCTTTTCGTGTCACATGAAAAATGTGTTTTTTCTGCGCCGCACAACATGTAATAATAAAATTAAATTTCAATATCCAGTCACGAACGATAACAAAAACAACTAGGGGACTTTTATTTTCATTTACCTAACGGCGTGCTAAATAAAATAAAAATATAAGGCTTAACCTAAATACGCGCCAAACGTTCCGACCATAGATTTCGCGGTATGTGTGACAATATGGCGGACGTGAATGTTTCCAGATATCTGAAGATTGCTAAGGTTATGTTATAGTTTTATATTTACGTATATTTTATATTTACATATTTTATATTTCGTACGAGTATCCGCCCTCACTTAATTCGCTTCCAGAAACTTGATTTTTACGTTCACAAACTGTAATCAGATCAAAATTTTATTTCAGTTTTTAAATTATCGCATTCAAACAAAGAAACAGACAATTTAGGTTAGGTGGTTTTTAAAACACAAAATATTTTTTTGCACTCAGGCATTAATATCCATGGGACATTATTTTATTTTAAAAATAACTTATCAGTAATATATTATCAAATTAATTCAGATTTTCAATTTTGTAGGATCTTTAATATTAATTCAATATGGTCGTCCGCCCAAACCACTGTATTTTTAACAGTCTTAAAAAGAGGGAGATTATACATATATGTGCATGCATTTTTCATGAATGTACAACCCATAAGCCTAACATACTGGCGTAATAGAGGAACACATCGTACGTGTAAGATTTCGAGCTTATCGTAAAAACCTACTCGCAAGAAAGAGACGAAGGAAATTTGTTGTAGATTATTATTTTAAACTATTTACTCTCCATTAGTCTCCTGTCAACAAATTCCTATTTGGTATTTTAATAACTTCTTTTCAATTTTACATTATTTTACCAGACAAAAAGGGATAAGCACGAGGGTGTCGTGTTCTCCATGTGAGAGACCACGTTCAAACCACAAGGCCAGCTCCAGCATAGTAGCTATTATTAGGTACTAGTATCTGCTTAGCTTAATTAACATTGAATATAAACTAAACTATTGTACCTAACATGCCTCATTAATTTAATTTACGTAAATA
Source organism: Agathymus mariae mariae (assembly GCA_018251895.1). Taxonomy (NCBI): domain Eukaryota; kingdom Metazoa; phylum Arthropoda; class Insecta; order Lepidoptera; family Hesperiidae; genus Agathymus; species Agathymus mariae. Next base: position 9,997 of record DWPT01002867.1, on the reverse strand, counting down.
TACATATTTAACACCGCAACTGAATTATGTAAAAACATTACATACTGATTCTAGAAGGCTAGCTGCTACCCATTCAGATGACTAACCACTCATATTGTCGAGATTGTACTGGGTGGTACGAAACCCAGCGACCTCAGTGCCAGTCTTGCCTCATCCGCTATTGCCAGGGTGCTTTTGAGAGAAGAGTTTTGTAAATCAAACTGATTTTATAAAGTCGTAAAAGGGCCACGAGAAAAATGTATGTAGCGGTTATTAGACAACGTTAGTATTTAGGTATTTTATCAAAAGGCACGGCAGTTTTTACTTTTACTACTATTAAGAAAATCTATATCACATTGAGAAGAAAAAACGGCGAAAGAATCTCCTCGTCTTATCTTTTTAACGTAACATCGCATTTCTAATCTGCGCGTAGTTTGTTGCGACGCTATTATTTCCAAATGTCTTTATCATAATATTCGTCTACATTACAGTATCCTTTAACTAAAAAACTTTACACGTCACATGAAGATTTCAGTAGGTAAATCAAATAAGTCACACTCGCCCCTCCACACCACGATTCCTGAAGTCGCGGTCGGCATGTTAATACACAAATGAGTTATAACAAATACCCACTAACCGAGAACAAACAATTTTGTCACATAAATATTTGCCAAGCCGAGAAGCAAAGCTAGGTCGCCTTGCTTCGTGAGCAGGTTCACCAGCTCAGCTACAGGATCTAATGTTAATTTCGAGTTTAAATTAGAAGCCTGTCCCGGTATGATAACAATAGGATGGAAGCCATTAAGCCTTGTTCAAGCCTGAAAGCAGCCTAAGATATTCCAACACTTGAATACCTCCGCCAATCTCGATTGGAGCAGTGGGGTGAATGATTTTTAATCAATCGTTAACAAGAATTTAAATTGAAATTTAATCTCACAAAATAAAGAAACTACGAGCGAATTAATGTTCTGGTAAGATAACAACACCTTACTATCCGGTACTTTTATTTTATAACCAGCAAACGTGCTTCCTGATGGTAAATGGCCACCGTCGCTCTTGAATGTACGTAACACAATAACTTTACCGTCACGTTTCGGCTGAACGTGAAGCCGGGAACACTTTTTATCCGGGTTGTAGTGAAGCTAAGTTATAATAGGTAAAAATAAAAACATATTCTCGGATATCCAGGAATATATTATGTTTCTGAAAATAATATGGATGATATATTCTATTTATCCAACCATATATTCTATCTATGTATATCCATATATTCTATTCATATATATCCATATATTCTATTTATTCTATACTAGTCTTTTATTTAATTGAAACTAACTAGGATTAATGTAATGATTTATCATAATCATTAAAAAAACTATTAATTTATAATTTAAAAGAATTTTTCGAATAGGTGCCGTGGTTTAAGTGATGACCTTCCACATACACACAGCTCATAAAATTCGCTCTCTCTTTACAACATTAGTATAGAAGGACCAATAGTTTGCAAGATAAAGGAAGAAAGGTCCCTATTTATCATTATCATAAAAAAATCACAAATTTCGTGCCTCACACGACTATCGAGCACACTGGAAATGAAGCTACAGAATTGGAAAAAATATTGGGGATAAGGAAAAGGTTACAAAATAAAACTACAACGTTGAAAAAAATGTTAACATGTCGTTGTGACTTTTTGACTTTTTTCAAAAAGGTTAGGCTACAGGGCAAACCGTTGACCCATTGGTCTTTGTTTTAGGATCAAATTGTAGCAAACTAAATTGTCAAGAGGAGTTTTTCTCAAAATTTTTATCCAAAGTTTTCCAAAATCAAAAATTCTAAAAAAAAAATTTTTTTTTCCCTATTTCGGCCATACCTTCTATCATTTTTGACTTGCTCGAATAATTCTTTTGCATCTTACAGCTCTCGTTAATACGTGTCTTTTGAGCCTTTTTTGAATATCACATCTTCACAACTCTCCGAGATATAACGGGATCGCACTTTTTCGTGAAATCGAGGCCTACATGGAAGCGAACAAAAACACATTTCTAATGTCAAACGATATTTGTCGCCCACATAAACAACCATTGGATATCTGACATGATGCCCTTGCATTTTTTCTTCTCTTATTTACCATTCCCCCTCCTTGAGAATTTATTATCAAAATTAGGTGTGACAGTCAGAAAGACACGCAAATAATCCTATAGAGGTTATGGAAACCTAAACATTTCAAACACGAATTCAAACCCAGGTCTCTAAAACGAGATACCGACGCTTAAACCAACGCTATCAACGCCTTCTTCCAGCAGGCTGAGCAAGACTCAAATTAATGGTCAATAAGGTCATGGGAATTTTTTTCATAAAGTTTCAATTACGTCACGAATTTCCTGAAAAATTTAATGAATTTTGCCCTACCATCGTCCTTCCATCTAAGCAATGTAATATTTTGTTACGAAATTATAAAATCTCAAAATATTAAGGATGATATAAATTACAGGTTCGATTAAATATTAAATATATCCATAGCTTTCGAATTTGCCATCCCAAACTTTCCATAATGCTTATTTTTATTTAATACATCCTATTTTTTCTCTTAATAAAATATTTTTTTCACATCTATAGAACCCTTGTGTCCAGAGAAATCGGTATGTTTCGACAGAGGTATCTACAAGAACAAAAAAAATTCAAACGGCAATGGAGGGGAGGTAGATCCCCACATATGGGTGTTATTTTCCATGAAATTAGGTATATTTTGTAACCTTAAATTATCGTTGGGTCTACAACGGACACACTGTATATTGTCTAAGGGTTCGACATTACTAGAGTTATTAGTATTCGATATTTTGAATAACAAATCATTTACACACATTCTCATCATAAGGAATTCCTGTTGTTTGTTGTTTTCTCTCTCTTCCGCCCCTTTCGTTGGCGGGACTTTACCTTCGAGGTTACCCTCCTTGAGGTGGTATCTAGCGCAGCCGTGTAGACGGCTGGTCTTCTTTTGAGGCCCCCTCGTTGGAGGGGGGTCCAGGAATTCTCGTGCGTGACCCAGGATTCCGTGATTCGCGGCATTTCCGGTGTTGGCCGCCACTTCACGCCGCACCGAGCCATCAAGGCCCCGCCGGGTTGATCTCTAGGAATCCCTGTGTTGCGGATGGTGTTACTTATACAAATATGACATCACAAACACCCATGACCTGAAACCAAAAAATTATCGAACCCGGGATCTCTCGCTCGGTAGGCAGAGTAACTACCAAATGGGCTACGAAGTCAACAATTATATAATATAATAACAATTAAACAGTCTGAGACAAGATATGAAAATGGATCATAAAATAGATACAGGATTAGAATGTAAGTTATTTCATGAGATAAACTCTTATCCAACTTTCTAAGATGCTAACTGTCAGGTGCGCCTTACTTATCAACTGATGAGGAAATGGCAACTATATGTTCTAGTTGGTAGTATCGGGCGTTACTTTGCGGATATTCATTGTTATTAAAATAATACCAATTTAACTATACTTTATTTGGAGGTTCTTCTGCGTTCCTCAGTTTAATAACATCAGCATTCGTTATTACATTACCTGCTTGTCTAGCTTTTCAATCCCACCAGGTGGTAAGTGGTTATGAACTCCAAGATGTTGAACACATTCATATATAAAAGCCTATTAATTCTCCCCTTGTCCTAGAATCAACCGTGATAAATAAATACTTTTAACTTCTTATGAACGCAGTGTCGTAAAGTTGTTAAAAACCTGGTTGCTCTGATCCCTTCTTTTGGTTAGCAACTAATCGTTTAACGTTACAAACGTCCTTAGGCCGCGGTGGATACTGATCACCTGGTAGCCCGTCAGAGCATCTTCATTAACGATGGATGGCTGGAGCCCCGTATGTAGCACTTTCTCGTTCTTGCTTATCAACACTGATGCTTTAGGTACACCTGGTTGCTTATCTACTCATTCGCTGGCTGTAATGGTAATAAGTCCACTTTCCATTTTCCAACAGCCTTCTATTTCGTTCCAATAAGTTACGCCCTACTATTAGCTAAAGCCCTACAAGCTAAAGCTTTTGAATAAACAATCAGGACTTCTGAATATTCCCTTGGTGCGCTGAGTGCTCGTCTAACTTCGGTAATTTACCAAGCCCAGAGAATAAGCAACATGAACTGCCAATACGATGGTCCACAAACTTTTTTACGTTGACATTAAGATACAAGTGAAAAGACAAGTCTGCTGATGGTAAGGTCTCGTCAAAGCGATCACCATTGCGTTTCCGACTAAGAACAAAGTGAGTAGCTTTATTTAAATAGGTGTTGTTAACTCTTGCTTACTTTTTTATTTTCTTTTGTCTGTTCTATTTATTTTCTTAACGTCACAAGGCAAATCTCATTGATTATCTTCTTCCACAATGCAGTTCATTACGTTCAATTATATTTACTTTAATTTTCCATGTTCTGACGCTTTAGCACGAGCCGCTCCTACCTCAGAGTTAATGTTTAGCATCTTCTACGAAGCTAATCAATTATAAATTACTTGTTACTGCCAAAAACTATAAGTGCTATTAAGAAACTTGTTTTTAAAAACTATATTATCCGACGCTCAGAAGTAGAATCGTAGCCGATGTTTTTTATCGATAGCACGCGATCAACCGAGTAAAGCACCAGCAGGGGCAGTCGGTAGTAGAATAGTTGGGTGAGCCCTAGAGGCAGTTCTTGAGAAACAATCAAGAATTATTTCTCAAAAGGCACGTTATATCGTCGGAACTGGTTATTGTTATTAAGACAAGTCGGAAATCTTTGGGCTACAAAATAACTTCCACGGTGGATTTGCTCCCTAAACACTTAATCTTCAGCAGTCCGTACAGGGGAAACCTGATGAAGTGTGCTCCAATACTCTTTAATTAGAAGAAAACCGTTGCCCGTTGTCAGTTATGGGCTGTGACATTAATGTTGCTGACTTTATAACAAATAATAATATAGTCATTTTAATTCCGAAATCAGACTTAAATTCAATTGACATAAATAAAAAATTATCAATATCTGAATCTACATGTTACTTTATGCATGTAGTTATAAAAAATATAACTTATGTATCCCATAACAATCCACTTAATTTCATATGATACATTAATATATATATATTTTCTGTTTAGCCCTGAAAATTAATATCTTTAATCCAAATTGGTTCATTTTTTTTCGTGGTCGTCTCTATATTTTTTCCAAATTCAAATATCTTTTTCGTCTAATCTGTGGAAAAGTACACACGTCACGAGTAGTCCTACAAAGACTGGGATTCCGACCGTATTGGACTCCGGTCCATCTGTTAATTAAGTATTTTCATTTTGGGAATACAGCTTTCGAATCTAATCGACATACGAGTACATAAGAACAAAATGAATCCATAAAAGTCTCCATACGTAAATTTCATATTACCGTCCGACAAACGATAATTATGTATACCGGCCTAAAACCGTACAAATACGACCCCATAAGCCGGAGTGATGTTAAATATACCAATCAAATCACTCCGACCTAATCACACAACGTTCAACCAGTCCGAATCGTTCATTAATTCACTTGCCAATCATTTGAATCCCATTATTACCGGTCTTGTTTAGGCACATTTCGTTACATGAGAGAGAAAAAAGACTTACGCTACGCAAGTGGAGCGAAAGAGAGCGACATGCACTCAGTACAAAGCTACATAATAAGATAAGCTATATAAGTACCGAGTAAAAGTTATTGGTCTTTTCTATGATTGTAATAGCAGGTAATATCTAGAAATATAGTCAAAGTGTCACCCAGTAAATACATTACATATTATTTTTTTCGATTCCTTAAGCATCTAATATCCGTTACCGTAATTATCCGAAACAATCGAAAAATCCGAAATAATTTAATACCCGTAACCGTAACTGAAGCTGGTAAAATATTATTCAGACATCCATATCCGTAACGAGATCCTAAATTTCATACCCATACATCCCTAGGGCCGAGTATGCACGCGTTGTAGATATACGCGTCAGATGCTACACGAGCACATGAATAGCTGGAGTACCACACGTTGTTTAATGATATTTATAATCGTAATGTGATTATTTATGTTTTTAACATTTGTGCCCTGGTTAATGATATGATTTACTTTGACGTCCGATGATCACGTTATGGCTACGAAAATTCGTTTTCGACAAAACAAGTACCATTGTGTGAATCTGATTTAACCTCAGATGATCGAGTCGTTTAGAAGTAACATGATAAGTGAGCGATGCCACATAGAACATAATACGAGCTTATTAAACATGAGAAAATTCGGTTCAACTTTCAATTAATTTAGAAAGAATATTACCAAGGCCGGATTTAGGGGAGGACATCCGGGGCTAGAGCCCCTTCCAATAGTGAATTCGAAAAAACGTTCCAAATTCCGCCTAGTAAACATTACTAAACAATTTTCCCTTTTATTTATTTTTTCCTTATTTTACCTACAGTACTTTTTATAAACATGATAAAATTGTTCTTAATTTTTTTTAATGAAAATATTGTGTATTTTACTGGGCTAGGGGCTAGGAGCTTGCACTCCTTAATGCGATCCTAAATATGATCACTTATTTTTCATCATAGAACTCGAAAAATTCTAAAACAATAAACATGTAATCTATCTAGCCCCTGAAGAATAGGAATAGTAATTATTTCTGATGAGAGTGCTATTTAAAATCATAAGGCGTCAGTTATCTTACGTGACGCGAAGACGAGTTTGTACTTATTAAATCTAATGGCCGATGCATATTTAGCATACATACATACATACATAGACGACGATTCATAGCAATGCTAGGGTCTGATAGCTAACTCTGAAGTCGAGTCAATAACAAGATATGCATTTGTCTTCTGAGTCATTACGTCATACCTCAACAACAACAGCGACAGACTATCTTCGCATTTTTCCATTTTCAACTATCGTCATATTCGTGCTAATGTCCATGTACTTAGTGTAACCGACACATTGGAGATTTTCACCTATTTTGTCTTGTCTTTGCCAAATCAGCTATTACTTTCATAGAAAACAATAGTTAGCAATAGGATTCCGAACGATTAGAACTGTAAATCTAAAGGCTGATGGATAATGTGTGAGGATAAACTCGACAGCTTAACACAGTAAACCTAAAGTTGAGTGCTCATATCTATCCAAGACATAAAAGTCACATAAAATAGAGATTCAGTTGGTGCCCCACGGCAAGTCAATTTATTGGCATATTAATCACTGAAAGACGTTAACGTTTCAATCCAGCGGCGGGATCGGAATAACTGACCCAATTACAACCCAGTCCTATTCTGGAATGTTTCATGTGTCCTAAACCTGTAAAGCCACAAATATTCCAGTAAGAAGTTGGGAAAAGTAGATTATTTCGCTTTACTTTAAATATATATAAACTTGCCCCCGTCATCTTAGTCGTCTCCTTGTCGTATTAGTCGTTTTATCAGGCGTTTTATAAATATATCATGTTTATCCCATATAAATAAAATCTAGTAAAGTGGAGACAGCAGCAGACAGACGGAAACTTTTTTCTATATTATGTACTGTTCGTAATAGTACAGATTTAAAAGCAAGCGCTTAAAATTGTTATATTTGATGAAATTGACGATATATTACGAAAAATTATTGACGGCCCCCTAGCCCAATTGGTAGTGACCCTGTCTGACGATCGAAGGGTCCCGGGTTCAATTCCCGGCCGGCACAGACATTTATGTGTCATGGGTGTTTGTTACGTTATTTTTGTGTATGTCCACGCCACCCGCAACCCAGAGAATCCTAATGTGATTTATGTTTCAAACTATTACTGCTCGAATTGCATCCATCTAACAATGGATGCGAATGATATTAGATCTCTACTTTTCTAAGTCATGATTAACTCGGGCGACTCAATCTCGACAACATCCATATTGGAAACTAAGTTTATCTGCCTGGCTAGCTAACCCCTTAAAACCCGCGTGAAATGTGGCTACCGTTCTTCCGTTATAGCTTTGAAAAGCCAGTTAAATAGCTGGTCTACAGCTTGTTCCTTGGCTGGCAACGTGACTGTGACGCTTTTAGTACATACATATTTACAGTAACGCTATTCACTTAACTTACTAGCCTATCTGATTGAATGACGAACACCATGAGAAAATGACCTTGTTGCTACAGTCTCAAAAGTTGTGAGGTTCTGGTGTAGTTTTGCTGACTGTAATGGTCTCGCAGTAACGGGTAATGAGTCTAAATAACCTGTAAAACTGGATTTGAATAGAAAATATATTTTCCTTATTTCATTATTCTTCAGCTTTCTATCGATGTGGGAAGTTAGGTAGTATGTGGTTAGAAGATAAATCTTCAAGTCGTTGGTCGTTTAGTAAAATTTGTTTCGCTGTTTCTTGTAAGAAACTAAGAGCGAAGGATAGCTCAATGTCACGGCGGCAATAACGGTTCTGCATGATGGATTCCGTTTCTTACCCTACTTAGTTACAGACAGGTATTCTAGTGATAAATTGAGTCACAATGAAATGAGCTAACAAAGGTAATAACCCAGTTGGGGAGATAACAAGTTTTTTGTTTGGTGTTACCTAGTCGGTAAGGAAATACAAGGTTACCTAAGGGGAAGGTATGCGAGTGAAAAGGGAAGTCAGAACTATTTATACATTGGAATCAGGCGATGGTCTCCATATTACGAATACTTACAGTATTTACTACTATTTAAGCAAAATGTATACATATGTGATGTATAATATGAAAGTATTGATGATAAATTCTCTTGGAATAATGGAGCAATACATGCCGTGTTTTACTTCTGGCCGGAGACAGATAAATGTTTATTCTTGATCCATACATAGTATTACCCAGGTTAATGATAACAGTACATAGGTATGGTAGTAAAGTTCTAACTCCAGCCCAAGTTCAAATCCTGCACGAACCATCGTTTTTTCAATAACAAGAAAATAACTATCACCTACTCGGTCGAGGTAAATATTTCGTGAATGCCTGCTTATCTGAAACTTATCTGCTTTATTCACGAAGCTGTGTGAAGTTTGCTTCCTCTCGTGGATGACGGTAGACATCTACTTGCCTGGCTTCAATCCCTTCTCGGATCAACTGTGAAAGGTTTTGAACGTGTTGAACATAATTTAAAATGAGAGTTCGCCATTTCCTGAATTTTAGCGATCCATGAACCATACAGTTTTTCCTTATCGATGCTAAAATAAGCTAGAAAATCAATAATTTAGACCTACTAGTCAATATTTTTTGATACTCGTTGCCTCAATATGTAAATGATTTTACTTTGCTAAAGAACTCGCTTGACACTTCCTATTATATACTTATATACAAGCCAGTAAATCGTATCTGTGATGAACAGTCTCATACGGCTATGATGAGTGTATCGTCCAACGTAAATAATATGGTAATAGGAAAATCAATTCAATATCCAATTTCCCATTCGATAAAGATGTATTGTATAGCGGCTCTATGCGTAGAGAGCGGTAAATCGTAGTCGTAATGCAGAATATTCATTCTAGGTGAATTTGTCACTACCAGGATTCTAGCTTAGTTGCATCGACAGGAAATTATTATGGAATCGATATTACTCGTAATTCTGAAGACTTGAGTTTAGCTAAGCTGAAGCTGAAACCCTATATACAATATTATAAGTTGGGGTGCACACTTTGAGTGAACACCTTGGTGTATCTATATTTTAATATGTGAAATGAAGACTTTGTATCTATTTTATTCTTTGTTTTTCAACCTCTTTTCTGTTGTATGGGTTGCTAGTATGATAAGGGAAACTTCCCGCGGCGAGTGTTGATTGTACACTAAATTTATTCGAAATGAAATATAATTACATTAGCGCGCTAAGGTGCAAGCGCTGCACTTTACTTATAATACGTATGCATACAAAGTATATATACGGTGTCCCGTACATCTGTTCTTCTCTCTGTATTGTTTATCGTCTGTTGACAAGCTTAACTTTATAACTCATCACAATCATAATCATAATC
>DWPT01002866.1:0-15385 GCA_018251895.1 Agathymus mariae mariae | reverse complement strand
GGTTCTGCCGCACTGCTTGACTCATAGTCCAGCCACACTCAACATACTTATGAGTCAAATATCATAAAGTAATTAAAGCTCTTAAATATGCAGACAAGCTTTATGTCAATTAAAAAATCAAGTTATATAAATTAGTGAAAGTTGCTGTAGATGCGCTGTTAGTCTTAAATTATACTTTATCAAAACCTTGAAGTAACAAAAACTCTTTCAATATTTCCTTTGGGATTCAACAATGCTCTATAATTTCAAAAAATATATGTACTACAATACCATATTCCTTACGTATAAAACATAAATAATATAAAAACATATAAATGATTCGTGACTCACAAGGAACTTTTAGCCGTATGAAGTTAATATGAAATATTTACCAAACATTTGATAAAAACAATTAACAATTGTATCGTGTGTAATTTGTTAATATAAGGATAATATTTTTCGAAGCGAAGCAGGTTATTAAAATATTTTAGATATAAATATAAGAACTGATGTTTTGATAAGCAACTTTAATAAAATAAATTTACAGTGATGCTACATAGGAAAAAAAACATGCGTGTCTTCCAGAATTTCAGTGCGCGTAGATTTGAATTTGAAAATAAAAAGAACACAACAGAAGATTTGTACATAATTTTTAATCTTGCTTACATTGAAATATCCGCTATGCGACATGATATAGGTACATAGCTACGTCCGTTTCCAAACCACCAGTGCCGTTTCTACGGGAAGTAAACATTAATGGGCAAGTGCACGTGAGTTAACAACTAATAGCCGGACGGTGTAGTGACGAGGTGCCGAGGTGGCGAACTAGAGAGCATTGAGTTAGAATAGACACTGTCAACACACGTGTACTCGCCATGTCTATTTAACCGCTCAATAAACAAAGTTACGCTTCATCAATTCACTTGAAAGTTATTGGCGTTGACTAACAGCGAAATATAGCAACGTTCCCGTACAGAACGTACATTGCGATTATACATCGCCATCATAATAGTGAAATTTTCAATCAATAATTCTATTTTTAAAGTAAACTGGTAACATTTCATACTTTTTTTAATACGTTATAATAAATATTCATTTAGTTTAATGGTTTTAGCAACGAAATGCCTCAATTGAATCAATAAATTTTAATAACGATTTTTTTAAAGCGTTTTCTGTCTCATATAATAATTTTTAACCGATCGTTTTTTTATGTAGGTGAAGCAATAACTTCATTGTTTGTTTATTTCTTCTGAACCATATACAAAAACAAATATTGAACATAGGCGGACTTAATGCTATAAGCATTATCTAGAAGAGAACCTATCTCGTTATGAACCTATTGTAGAATACATATTCTTTGGAATATTGAAGATGGCTCATAGTTGCTCTCTTATATGTTAAGGGTATTACGTAAGCAATTAAGGTGTATAAATTGCTAAGTATTGTTGTGCTAAGTGCTAAGTATTGTTCTGTTTCAGGTTTGTAGTTCAGTATGTAGCACACACAATAACATTTTATTCTCTGTTCTACGTTGTTACTAACATTGTGTAATTTTTCTTTTTGAAGTTGGTTTAGTTACTTTTTTAAAGATTTCTATATGGGATTATTTCATTTAAAATCGATATATTTTTAACACCCACCGCCGCTTGTTTTCCATATAATTTTAAATAACCACAATGAAAGCCCAAAAGAATTTTCTCATAGTACCTATTAGGTGCAGATTTCCAAATTAATTTAAAAATGTCAAAGAAGCAACATTTTAACTAGATATGCTAAATAATTACTTATACCTTCAATAAACAATATAGTATTATTCATAATGTGCAAAAAAAAGAAAATTCCTCAATTAAAAAGGTCTTGCAAAATTTAAATAAATCGATATCAGAATTATTTTCGCGAAGAATTTCGGTATATGATGAAGCAGTGGGGTCATCATACGAAAATATGTAAAACAAAAACGAGAAGTCTCTTAAAAGAAGTGTCTTTAAAAAAATACTCTTATCAACGCACATGCCTTCACACTAATGATCTCGTAACTAAATAAGCTGTCTAATCACTTGGTGACGTAACGTGCTATACAACAACTCAATTACGGAAAGTATTAAACGACTAGCCAATACGAGATTTGTAAAATCCATAGGGGATCGCAATTTTGAGGACAGAAATATCTGCCTTCGATATCACAATAATCAAGATTTTACAAATATGTTGTATAATTGTATAAAAGGTATTCAATTAGTTTTATAACAGTACTAAATTGTATTTATGTAAGTTTTATTTGTATTAAGGGGCAAGTTTATATCGCTAATACTTTAATAAATACATTTAAATATAACTAATCGATTATTTTTTTAATACGACATCAGTTTATTGTGACAAACATTTGACGGTTAGCAATAGCAAACCAGCAACCGAACACTAAGCCAAAAACTTTTCAGTGTAACGTATCTGAAGCACCTCGAGACATCGTGCAATCACAATTCAGAATGTAGACTGATAAAATCGACCGGCAACTAACCTCAGCTACCATGTAGGTATCCTATAACTACCCACATCACGGTAAACACAAGACAATGGTATCAAACACTGAACACTCGCCACGAACACGACACTGGTTGTTTTATCGCAATGATTTCACTGCATATTGAAAGATGATAGCTGTAATTTGGGTCGACATCAATCACTTCATTTAACATTACTTTCTCTGCACGGATTCTACTTAGCTGGTTCACATACCTAGTTATTTCCCAGGCATTTTACATTGTCAACGCTTGAATGCAGTAATTGCATTTGTAACACCGTATTTATGCAGAAAATTTCTCTAGAAAACGGTAACATGTAACGAAAATGTTCAATAAATATATAGATTACCGGTCCAAATTGTCTTATACTTACTAATTTTACATGACAAATTTAAATGCCACCAATTTTTTCATTGCTGACATCACAAGCCCACCGGAATACTCCTTAAAGTTTATTAAATAAACGTACTAAGACACTTGTGGGCGTAAGATGCTCAAGCGTAGGCAAAACCGGAGTTAGGGCGTATAGGGTATGTTGATAAATTGTAGAAGTATCATAACGCACACAACAAAGGGTAAAGACCAAGTTTTAATTTCATTACTATTATAATGTGTAAACACAGAAACATCATGTTTAAAGATCCATAAGATTCGTACCTTGCAACAGATCAGTAATGGATTGGATAACATGAACATACATCACTATAAAAAATAATTATCTTAACCACCAAAAAAAACACAACAAAATATAGATATAGACTATGAATAGATATAATAGACGTAATGATATTCGGAGATGTTACGATGTTGCAGAACTTAATTAGATCAATTAACTATTTAAATATACATTAACACAATGTCTGACTTATTAAGAATCGTTATGTATACGCTGCCTCAGATAAAGAAACTTGGTTAACAAAAACCACTCTTACGTGGGATAAGCTTGCAACTAACTAGCGTGACGTAATATTTGATAAAAAGATCAGTTTGCTGGTGGCGGTCTTCAAAGTACGATTTCACTTTTACTTCAAACCACTGTACGTTCGTTTATTTAAAACCGACGCTGCTAAATCAGGATTCTCTCGCATGCAACACGATGCACTCTGTCGCTTTTGCATTATTCATGCAATATGTGGTACCTACCTCTCTATGATGAAGTAATGATCCTAATCAAGAACCTAGAACAGTATCAGATAAGTCTACGTTATTATTATAAGGCATTCGTAATTATCGTCTTTCGGTTAAGAAATAATTAAATTCAATTTGTATCTTCATCATAATAAATATTTCAAATAAATAATATTGTGAATAATGTCCACTACTGCTTGAATTTTGTACATCATCAGTACTTGTATATTGTTTTAAGATTTTTTAATTTATATAATGTATGTTTGCATATATGTATGAGTATATTTATTTTCTCGTTTATTTATGTAAATATTGTAACGACTCCCTAAACCGTGCACAACATCAGTTTCGGGCTCCTTAATACAATTCTACCGAAAGGTTGTCTAGTAGAGATCGCTGTGTTTGCGATAAGCCCGCCTTTTGTGTAAATCCAACTGTCTTTCATATTATGTCTGTGCACAATAAAGAATATTTGTCTTGTATTATATTGTATTGTTGACAATGTATAACAAATAACGTCTATCGGCGATATCACATATCACTATAATGCATAGATATTTCGAGATGCATATAGGAAATCATTGTTTAAACCATGGTATAGATAAAATTTGTAATATATTTGTTGTTATTTACAATATAAATATCTCACAATATTCACATTTAAGGAACACAACAATAAGTATGCCAAACTTTGTGTAAAAATCATAAACATAGTTACACAGTTAAAAGTATTTGCTTCGAAGGGCTAACTACCTGATTAAATATAAGTCTCATTATGCTCGGAAAGATCATCAACATTTTAAATTGGGGTTAAATTAATTGCCACCTAAATTAAGAGCGCGAACTTGCAGTAGCTATTATGCGTAAACCTTTTAACCTTGACAAGGTGTTGACATTAATTAAAAAACTCAGTAAGGGAACTTCGTTTCACATTTTTATCACAACCAATATTACGCTATCAAGAACATGATAATAATACAATATGAAATGCCAATGCATTAACATGATAAAAATCATATAACAGACGACCAAACCTCAGAATAAAATTGCCTCTGCAATCAATGGAAAAATAAAAATAATAAAAAACAATGAGACACGCCTATCGATAATCATAAAGTTTTAATTGTTTCGCACTATTCACCAGTACGATCACAGTGTACGGCACTGGCAGCAGTACTATAAGAGTCAAACATTTGTTGCACACATTTGCTTGTGCCACATACAAAACACCAGCCCGAAATCGGACCGACATTGCGAGTCGCGGTGCACTGACCTTTTACAAGAGTTCCATAGTAGCAGCAGATGCAATTACCACTTCTTGTAATGTTTTGTTCGAGTAACATATACTTTCTACCTATTGCATGTAACATGCAACATCTACTGGTAACCCAGTACTACTGCTTCTAACCGATCTACCAGTTTCAGGCAAAGGGCATGTCTTATAAATTAAGAAAGCATTAAAAAAAATAATAACTCCTAATACGTTATGCTTTATACCGTTCTCCCTTCGCTTTGAGAAACTTGATTTTTACATACACATATTAATCGCACTCGACCTAATCGTTATTTATTTTTATAAGGCGCTTTATATGTTTTAATTATAAACTTTGTATATTATAAAATAGATGTCATTATTGTGTTATTAAACATAACGTTATGCAGATTGTTACTTTTGAAGGTAATAGTCACTAGCACCTTATTATGTCACAGGAAATTATTATCAACTACCAAACGAATTGGAAATATGTCAATGCACCTAAAAATACATTTTATGACATAACAATATCTACTGTTTCCAAACACTTCTAAAAATATAACAGAAGTTGACAAGAAATGTCATTTTGTGCTCGCTATTAGTGAGAATCTATTTTAAAACAAATGGGTTCTTGTAACGTGTAGGTTCGATGTCGGTACTCGAGTGGTGGACGCAATATAGGAAATTTTCTGGATTTGTCAACACAACCGTATATGTTGATAATTAATACAAAATAAACATAAATTTATGTTTATAAGAGATAAAGCCTCGGTAAATATAACCGTCGTCGTATACTTGATAGACTAGTCGCGACTCGTGAGACACATTTACCACTTATAGATAAAACAACAAGCCAGGGCGCCAAATGCGTCTGTCTTATATATTGTACGGAATATAGAAAGTCAACGACCGGGTCACCGAGAACTGGCAGCCTGTACTGTATACCGACAAACCTAGCGATTGAAAGCCTTCAACGCTGATTTTTGATTTTATTTCTAAACCGTTTCAGATATTTTTACAATCCTACTTCTTGATTCCGAACGACGTTCGACCTTCTCATGTTTCTTGTTTCACGTCCTTTGTAATTTTATTTAATTAAACAGCTATGCATAGTAATTTATTAAAGTGCTAGAGGAATTAAACGACATAATTTAGTACTTCTCTCACAAAATTGAATAACAATATTTGTTGGTGATTAAGATTTTCAAATTAATTGGGATACTCATTTACGATTCGCTAAACAAACCAACTTAATTATTCAATCCCTGTTAATGAAATATTTACGTAATTATGGAAATTTACATGATTTGTTAAGACAGTAGTATTAGTTAACAGTTAAGCTTGAAAACTGTTGAAATCAACAATACAGTGGATAAATATCAAGGAATTAAGTTTACGATACTTAGAAACAAGGTAAGTTAGTTTGGATAAACCGAATGCAAAAAACATTCATCGATTATTGAACGAGTAAGCCATATCTAGGCGCCGACGCAGCCGTGTCATTCACGTTCACATATCGTTGCGTCGTTGCTGATAGCCTCGACGATAAACCAATACGAACCCACCGCACAAACAAAACAACACAACCAAGTCCCAAACCCGGTCAGCGGTCGTTTTGTACACAGGAAACATCAGATAGCTTCACTTCTAAAATCAATACACATTATATTCTCACCTCGGCCTTTCTGCGCAACGACAAGTTCCTCCATATCTCTCGAGGACTTGTCCATCCCACTTTGGCTTTATCAATTCCGGTGTCACCGACGCTACTCGCACACCTATTTAGCTTGGTTTGATGCGCTGTGCCGTTAGCCACCGCCCGATTTGCCATTCTACACACAACCGAGGACAACGTCTAGTCAAACACAGAGGTCTATACGTTACAAAACACTAAATTGAACCTAAAATTCGTTACAGACATCACTATAATAATAATTTTGAAAGTTTTTTTTATTTCAAACCCCACATTACGTAACGTCAGTATATTACCGTTTCAAACGGCAAACCACCCTTTTTTTCTTCCAAATACTACTCTATCTATCTACTAGTACATTACAAGATTATTACACTCGTTAACACAACACACGATTGTCACATACTTATTCGCGGTAATTAGTCAGTTATACCTAAATACGATTATCTGTTCGCTGTCTCGGGGCCAGCGAGGTTTTAAAAGAAATAGACTGTTTTATTATGAGGCACACTCACGTCTGTATCAGTTTGAGGTTAAGTTACCGGCACTACCGGCCCGGCTGTACGCCGGCTGGCAGGGCACGCAGGCGGCAAGCGCCCCGTTGCTCGACGCGGACCCACACGGGGCGGGTACGGCATTACGAATTTTTATGACCTACGTATGTAAATCGTCGCCACGGTTACATTTTAACAACTTAATATTATTACATATATTAACTATAAAAAATCCGATACGTACTGATAATTTTATTAAAAAATATTTTGACACCACAAAATGAATATTTGCAAATCCATTTAAATATTACACCTTTACAGTTACTAAAATATATTTACTTGTATACAGTGAACGTCGTGACACATATTTAATACAGATTAAAAAGTAACTAGTGTGGTGAAGCCCGTGTTGCCTCAGGTACCAGTTAATTATGGTTATATCTACGTATAGACGTAAAAGGATCCCAAGTCCGTCACACTCATACCCACCAGACGTACAAAAGCAAGGCCCTCGCTTGCCTCAACAATAAGAAAACATTACATTGATCACAATAACTATGAATCTTATCTCACTAGCTTGAGAGTTTAAATTGCATTGTTATAAATGTTCAGTTAATATCTTGCGATTCTGTTATACGCGCACGATGCAAGAAGAGAACGTGTCCTAACCGCTTTTGCTGGTTCGTGAAAAAATTTAAACCAAGTCTGACTGGAATTTATAATAATCACAAAAATACATTTCTGGCAAAAATTGTGAGTATTGTTAAGTTATCTTCCGAAGGCAGTTATCATATCCACTGCTCCAAGGAAGGCGATAACAAGAGACAGATAACACGAACACCACTAGAAAATGCACATGAGTAAACAAAAAAGAGTAGTTTCTTCGTTTATCATTCCAACTTGCACTGGAATATAAAATCATTAATTTTGAAAACGGACATTCTTTATAAAACAGAAACTACCCTTCAAATTGTGCTTCATGCATCTTGCATTCTTTAACCAAATTCTTCCAAATCTCAAACACGCGTAAATTAAAATAGAACTTCTCCAAGTTCATTTTTATTAGCCTTCGGAGAATTTTCAGGTCAGGGTTCGGCCGTGAAACAGTTAATGTCTGTTTAGTGAATTCGACACATGCGAGCAGAATGCCCGCCGCTACATGGGTTATTTTTAACCCTGAAGACATGGGGTCAGTCACCCGCTCAGTCCTCCGGCACTACGGACCAGTCCTATCACAATTGCGTGGGAATACACCAGCCTCCTTGAAAGTAGAGAGCGAAGAAACAGCAAGAACACCATATAAACGCTGGTCACGATATCTATGCTTTGTAGTGCAGTCGTGATTTCTTGGAAATCATGCCCTATTGTACCATTGTAATTATCACAATAATTATAATTTAATAGCTCTAAGTAAATCTGAACAGTGAAGTAAGTACATATACAAACTTATTTTACCTTTATTACACATCATTATACAAATTTGTATTTACTAATCAATACTACAGTTGAAAGTATTAATCTCTAAATACTATTTTAGAAATTGTGGTCAAGAAAAATTGTGAGACTGATGTAAGCATGTTGGAAGACATCGTAAGTGGAGATAATCTTAGAAAAGCGCAGTCGATAACCTATTGTCAAATTTCACTCAAGCTCAATCATTATACAAAATTGTGATTTAGAATAAACAGTAAGTTACATTACTATTTATGTTTTAAAATTATTACAAATTTGTATTTTAAATTATTTAATCTTTTAAATCCGTTTTGTGTTCCAATGCACTCCATAGCATCCATCGTATGCAATATATTTAACCCGATGCATCTCCAATAGGACTGGCAATATGCATCTGACGACAATAAATAAAATATAGTAATATCAAAAACGTTTATCCTCTTACAATATTAATTATTTTAAATTATGATAAGTTGTTACATGTTTGTAACAATATAAAAAGATACTAATAATGTTATTCCACGAGGAAGCTTAATACTATGTAAATAACGCTTTCATTCTACTCGAAAAATTGCGTTGCATTCGCATATTTGCGTAAAGTATTGCACTGTGAAGAAACGTATGCCACCTAATGAATATTTACGAAAGTAGAGCGTTTTTTGTTTTGGGTAAGGTTTATAATACTAAAATAACGATACCTCCCTATTTGGGGTGCCTTTCGTGCGTTAGCTTCGATTAGGGGAACCGTATGAGGGTGAACAAGATGTACGACAAGCAAGGGGACTCACTGTGGCCGTGTCGGTGAGGGTGACGGTAGCTGAGGTCGGTCCACCGTTAGTCGATGTGGTGTTTACGGACGTCAGACTCGCTACTTGGTTATTGGCGTTTTGTTCGATGATTCGTTGACGAAGAGCCAGCCTCTCCAGACTGGCCAGCCGATGTGATCCACCGGTTCCTTCCCTGTCTCGTTCCCTAAGTCCTGTCGAGCTTAAAGTGCTGCCAGCACTGAACGACCCACTATACTTCGGAAGAGTCGGGGGTGGGACCGGTCGCGCGGTACCGCCGCGACCGAGCAAGGACCCACTGGATGTGTATGCATAACTACTTGGTGTTCCGAGAGTTGCAGTTCGCGGAGCGGCTCCGATGCCGTTAAGAGTCCCATTGGCACCGTTGACGGCTCCGCCGTTAACCGTCGTCGTACTGCCGTTCATCTCTTTATTCTGTATTCCGTCATACGAATGTAGCAAATCACACACTGTCACTGACCGTCAATACGAAACGATCGCGTGCTAAAGTAAACAACGCAGGAGCGTTCGTGCCGTTTGCCCGTCGCAGGCGGTTTGACAGCTCGAGCGGTACAGAGGAGACGTGCGGGCGGAGTCTCGGCGCCCCGCGCTCGACGCCATCGCCATTCGTTCGCCGCCGTCGCCGCCGACCCCAATAGATCTCAGGAATATTATCACACGAGTGCCCACTAGAGGGTTGAAAATTCATCGCAGTATCTGTCAAGGTCAGCCCTCACTTGGCGCACTCAACCAATTTTATGTTTTCCAAAAACAAGACTCTGTTCTTATAAGAAATATGACTAGCACATGTATTTTACGTGCTTATCATTCTTATCTATACAACAGAAATGCATACATTTTGCAATAATTGACTTAGCGGCTAACTTATCGTAACTCTAAAAGATTCTACATGGAAAGAAAAAAATGTGCGTTATATTAATAACAAGTGAAAAAACAACCACGTTTCATAAAAAAAAAACATTCCAGTGTTTATACAAGTGACTAGTATTAGAATAGATGTATTTTTATTCACGAAAGATCTTATGAAATTTTGCTTTCGCGACGCTTAAATGTCGTCGGGAAGTAGGTGAAAATAAATTTCGAAGATACCAAAACTTCATTGATACATCACACTCTTACGGCCAAAGCTGGTATATAATTAATAAAGATACACAGCCGAATTTCGCGTATTCCTTCAGAACTTAGCTTCTTAAAGCATAATAAAAACATACACAAAGTATCAAAAATTTTACTCCAAAAGCTAAAGAGCAATGGCCCGTCACGCTCGATACACAAACTTTATACTGCACTTTTACCTATTATTGTTGCAAGTCAGTTGTCAGGCATCAATCGTCGTGTCACCACAATAATTGGTGAAAGTAACCACTTACGTAAATAAATGACCATTCTCTTTATCCGATAAAACCTTCGAACACAACTGATGAAAGTCTGAAACCCGATTCGTACTTAAAGCATACGAATAACCGACATTCGTCTACTATCCACTACTTGAACGGATAGATTTTCAATAAGTATACTATAACAATAATTATATTTACATCAGTAGCATTTAGCAGCATGCGTTTGTTCACGCTTGGTTTCGGATGATTTATTGTAGACAAGTTCCGATAATATACTGCTCGCTATTGATTACAGAACTTTGTCATATGCACGAGATGCCGAATCAGTTAAAAATATATACATTATATCAACTTAAAAATGCAGACGCCAAGCAACACGTGGTTTTCGCGTGGTCGGCTCGTGTTGTATTCTCCACCACATTGCCCATCGACCACCGCAAGGCGCAGGCGCGTGTTCAAACCCCTGCGATGTCGGGGCGATACAATCCTTCGCAATCACCGGCCGATACTCATTCATAAAGCTGAAGAAATTACCTTAGGCACTTTATCATGACGTAACATATCTAGGTATATGAGTAATATAAATCAGAGAATCCCAAAAATTTCCTCTATCTCACTAGTATGATGTGCAGAATTTATTTTGACCACTTGATGTTTAAAATAACGTCAGAATGGTCACCCGTAGTCTACCACAAACAGAACGGAGGCAGTGGTGGTAGCATTATTATTCCTGAGGAATATGAGTTCTGAAACATAATTTGACATTTGACGACCCCATAGACTAGTTGGTAGTGACTCTGCTTGCCAAGCGAGGGGGTCCCGAGTTCGGTTCCCGGCCGGGGCAAACATTTATGTGACAAATAAGTGTTTATTCTCGATACATTGGTGTTTGTAATGTCATATATTTGTATGTACATGCCACCCGCTACATAGGGAACCCTAGTGCGGGGTGTGAGTGTGTAAATGTTTAATATTTATTTATTATTAATAGGTTTTGTTGTCATTTGTCGTAAATAATTTTTAGAATTTATGTCAGTCTATCTATGGTTTACGGCATCAAGCAAGACCGGTGATAGCTGATATTTTAGTGTGCAATAAAGCATATTGTATTGTAAATAAAAAATAATCCTTGATAATACTTGACCACGATTTTAACTAAAGAGGTATTTTAAATTCTATGTGAAATAACGTCCTCAATCATTTCATTGGATTCTCAGTATCTACACTTGTAATTCCACCGAAGTTGTAAACGTCTTTTGTTTCAAAAGTTAACCAAAATATTTAAAGATTTTATACAAAACAATTTAATGTCACGTGTAGTGCATTTAAATTAAAAAAGCACTGCGCACGTTTCATACCCTTTCCCTTAACTAAACACCAGAATTAGTGAACGACGCATTTAAGTACACGGTAATGAAGTAGATAGGGGAAATACTACGTAGTTCTGCCGTTCTTCTGATGATAAAATGTACAATGGGCGCTATGATAAAAATTCAGAATCATACGAAGATCACGTTAATTGAATCGGGCAAAAGTCAGACAGCTAATTTTGTGGATTTAATTTGAGAATTAAATAAAAAATGTAACGTTTCAAATAAAATTTCTTACGGTAATGAGGGAAAGAAATATACATTTCGTATAATTTTATAATTACCGTTTTCTGACTTTAGAATTTTACCTTATATATTGAAGAATATATACTAAAATAATCCCGTTCCCTCTTCTACATGGAAATAATTCTTACCTCTGAAACTTTTGATACAGTATAGTATCAATACTTATTTCAGTTTATTGTATCATTAGTTTCAGAACAAAATGTATATAATAAAATCCTGTTTCTAGAATTAAACAGGAATAGAAAATATTCCTATGTACAATTACCTTTATTACTAAACCTTTTGTTACTCGAGTCGATATAGGACTTAACCAGTTTTATTTAAAAACAGTAGGTTTTTTACATACACAATACACAATACATTCAGCGCCATCTACACGATATAGAACAACAACATTGTACCTAACTGTATATAGAATACAGCGTTCGCCGCGCGTTAGCTGGTTGACGCTATGCAGGGTAGCGATTTATTAGTGATATGTATAATATAAGGTATTTTATACTAATGTATTCTCTAACTTTCAAATACTTACTCGTGAATTAATAAATTTGTTTCAAAACGATAGTCCCATTTTGACACGAGTATAAAGTGACAATTGGTAGTTATATACATTGATTTTGAAAGCAACTTCATTATATTTATATATTAGGAGAGGTGGAGATTCTAAATAAAGAAATTTGTTTTTTTGTTATATAAGCTGCCTAAAGGAAAATGGTCACCGCTGCGCCACCTGCATACTGCAAAACCATCGGCTATCATCGATACGCGCGTTGCATCGATAGCAAAGAAGCTATGAACACGCGCCATGCTTTCGCAGGATAACATCACTCGTAAGTGATAAGGTTTCCCTTCAAATTATCTTTATCGATTAAAAATCTACATTTAAAACTTCCTAAAAATATGTAATACTACTACATATAGCCCCACTACATTAGTATACATTATTAGATACTTCATTAACTACTCGTATGCACGTCATGGTCCAATCATAGAATGGAGAATAACATGAAATTTTCGACCATTTAATGTAGTGCTGATATTTCCTGAAATTACAAGTTTTTATTTGACTGTTTGTACGTTTCGTCATTATAAATTGTACGAAATTTTAAAACGAAATTTGACATTTGATTAAACATGATCACTTCATGAAATTATATATGATTCTACGATAGAACCACGACATACCACATTACTATTTTAAAGTGTCAATTTTTAAACTAACGCGCGCTTGTTTTATACGTATTAAAAGGGAATTCAACGCGCGTTAGTGTTGAAAACAAACTAGTCATAAAGTACACGATAGATGGCGCTGACGACTATAGAATGCAAACCACGTTTTTTTAATCGATTTCCTTCCAACAATGAAACTCAACCAATGAGAATTGTCCCCATTCTACGAGGTCAAAAGGTTTATAAACAATTCCGTTTACTGTAGTTTTGTAATAATAATTTAATCGTTGCAATGCAACCAATTAACCTTTCCAGCTTATACAATAAACCCTAAGAGCAAATTTGTATTGGTTGTACAATACCGTCGGGACATATCTATCTATATAGCTACCAATGAACTACCCTAAATTTATTTTGAGACGTATGTTTAATGAGTTGTTGCCACCTTTATTAAAGAAAAATAGATAGGGAGAGTAACGAAATATTACGATACATTCACCTTTGAGGAAGTTTGTTGAACCGTAAACACGTCGAAAGATATTGTGAAGATAAAGAACTACACGTGCCTCGTAAAACTCGATGCAATAGCAAAAATAACTTTAAACATAATCAAACTTTTCCTTTTGAAACTATTCCCGATGAAACATTTTATTCACACGTAATTACTAACAGTACAGAGAATAGAAACAAATGTAACGCAATTGACCGAGGCGAGTAGGAAAACAATGATAAATTGTTTAGTTTAAACTATGACGGGTCGACCGACAAATACAATATCATAGTAATTAGTTTCAAAGTAATTTATTCAAAAGTAAAAAGTTTCAATCCATTCCAAAGTAATTAATATCAAATATTTAATAACTGCATCAAAAACCGTCATCATTCTCAAATCAGTAAATTTTTTGAATGTCTTAAAATTTGCCATGTCGTTAAAACCGTAGATCGTTGAAAATTATAATGACGCATATCTCGCCGAGATTTAGAAGATGTTATCATTTTCTTGCTAACCCAAATGAGTAAAACAGATATTTTGCCTAGCAAAGAATTACTAGTTATACAAGTGCAAGCCGAGGAAAAACATGACTAACAGTCTTAATGACTCACAAATGGTTACATCTAGGTATATTATAGTTCTACTTAACTCAGTCGCAGATGATGATCGATAGGTACGTAGATGTGAGTAACACCAAATCAATCTTCTATTAGAAATAAAAAGATAAGACTATACATTATTATCCATTTAACACTGTTTATTATTAACAAACCATGATAATGTATGCTCTACCAATCATCGATATAACGTATTTCCTACAATACGAACACAATATAAGCTAGTACAGTAAAACTTATGATATATACCGTCGAGTTGAAATATAATATAATCTATGACTATGTTTATCGATTACGGTGTGTCTACTTTATTAATGGTTTTCGGCAATTCGTACTGTTGTTTTGGCACATTATCATGTACAGGGGTTGGTAAATTTTCACACTGCATAAAAAATTGATAAGTAGCTACATGCACGATTACATTATAACTTACTATTTTGACTTAAAGTGATAAAAATCAAGTATATCCATCACAATGAGGACTCGAGGAGATAAGTAATATTTATGAATATAATACTCAAGAGATACCTATCTCTTGTTCGTCCAGAATCAACTGAACGTATTTTCGTAACATTTCTTTGACAAAAAAAATATTTTTTTGTCATCAATCTTCAGAACCTTAAACAGAACTACGCACATTCTTGGCGTAAACATTACTTAGATTGACTTTAACAACGCATTTCTTACATAGACATCATCCTCAGATACAATTTATGGTCACGCGACCTTAAAGGAACAGATAATCTACAGCCTTGGCCAAAAGTATTAGGCACCCTACAACTTGCTGCATATTTCGGGTATAAAAAAAATAAAACTAGTT
>DWPT01002865.1:0-15386 GCA_018251895.1 Agathymus mariae mariae | reverse complement strand
ACATTTTTATCGGATTCGGTTACGGTTTCGGATATGTTTTTATTTCGGATATCCGATAGTTTCGGTTACGGTTACGGAGATCCATAACATCTCTGATATAAATTATGTACATTATATTGAATTTTACAAGTAAAAGCAAAATTAAACAAAAGAAAATAAATGCTACGATAGATATAGTACATTTTCAGTGTAATGTTAAATACTAAATCAATGTAAGTTTCGTGTATATTCATCTTTCTTATTCAATACTAAGCATTTGGTTACATTCACCACATACTATATAATAAACTGGAGATAGCGCCATCTATTTACTGAGCCTTTACCTACGTAGTATTTTAGTTCAAAAAGATTCAAAACGCTCGTACAGGTTTTTTACATAACTCATGTTGGAGTGACAGTTATAAATAGATGGCGCTGTTATGAAATCTAGTACTTTTCTTTTTATTTGTCATTTACTTTATAGAAGTTATAATAGATTAAAGGACGAGGAATAAAATTAACATAACGTGAATTATTTTCTGTAATATGTGTTTATTTACAACTTTTATCATAGACGTCATAATTAGTCTGGTTTAGACAATTATCAAATTTAATAAAAATGAGGGTAAAGACTTTTATTTGTAAATTTTACCCTCAAAATATCTTTTAATTAAATGGAACAACAGTAAAATACATTTTAAGAAAATGGAAGTTACTGTACCCATTTACAAATCTTATCATCAAGGAGATCTATCACAAGACGTTGCTATGAAAACATTGCCAAATGTAAGTAACATAAAAGTTATATTATTTGAACATCTGTTCCAAACATTGTTATTAAATACATGCCAGCTGACGTAGATACCTTTGAAGGTCAACATAATCTATCTATTTGTGACAAAGAATCTTAGATTATACTTATATTAGTATGCTTAGAATATACACGATCATAAATATAACATTGTTATTTAATTTTGTTTCAGTCCCATTCAGACTTGAAGTATTTGTTCGAGAAAAATTGTAATTCAAAAAAGGGTGAGTTGTTGACAAAACATAGTTATTCATTATCATTAAAACAATTATAGAAAATGTACTGAAGTATATTTTTTAAAATTTATTTAGAAGCTTAATACAACTTACAAAACGAAAAATTCAAGTATTTATCTATTTCACTCCATATATGTTGAGGTCTTTCGAATCTTTTTATTATATAAAGTCTCTCATTATCTTAAATATCCAACAGTACTTCAACGAAAGTATTTTGGCGGATCTGATCCCAAGTCACAATTTCAATTTAGCTCACAAAAGGACAGACGAACAACTTTGTATTTTTTTTAACAATGATGCTAAGTCCTAATTGAAATTAAAAAAATATTTACGGTTCATTTTAGAAAGAACCTGACTGGATAACAATGTCCAGTATGTAAAGAAATTTATATCTACCTACAAATATCAACCATATCTTTCTCACATATATCCCAGTAATATCTAACAAACCAGTCCTGGTGCTGTCACTTGACCGATGATCAGGAGGGTGCAAAGTGGAAGTTGGATTGAACTCGAGGATGGATGGGAATCTACAAATAAATAAATAAAATATACACTATACAGATGCACTTTTTGCTGTGAAACTGGACCCTGCTGTATTGGAAGCGCAAGTCACAGTTGAGAGTCGTCAAAAAGCGTGTCAGGAAATGCCAAGCAATGCAATTACTCCTATTACTTCTACGAACAAAAAGGAACACCTGCGGCAAACACATACAGGTAATTTTATAAGATATTTTGTTTCTTGTAATTACATACTACTCACGACATTTGGCAGCACCAGCCCTAATGTGACAACAGTACTCCACACACGGTCAAACTTGGGCTTTGTAGAGGGTTAAAAGTTGATTCGGTGTGAACTACCGCCGCACCTTCGCAAGAACCCCAAGTTTCCTTGCAGCCGCTTTGGCCTTGGACTCGATGAACCGACCAAAGCTGAGGTTCGAAGAAACTTCGACTCCCAACAATTGAAGACGGTCAGTACATTCTAGGGATACATTCCGAAAAGTAGGAGCTAAGGTGAACGGACTCCTCTTGGCGCTGAATAAACATGTCTGTGTTTTGGTTGCGTTGAATCTCACAAGATTGGCATCGCCCCATTCGGACACTGCCCGAAGTGAGACTCATACGTTCCACCATGGCCTCTCTTTCGGACTGTATTTCTTCTCTACTGACTCGAGGTTTCGGAAGGTATCTCTCCACTACTGTGCTGTCATCTGCATACCCATAGATACCAGGTTTGAGCAGATCATTAATACGCAGCAGGAATAGAGTAGCGGACAGAACGGACCCCTGAAGAACTCCAGCGTTAGTAGCCATCGATTGCGACGAACAACCATCGACGACAACTCGAAGAAACCGTTCGCTCAGAAAGTCCAGACGTTAAGGCCAGAGTATATACCATACGCTAACGTGCCAGACCCTTAAAGGATTATAACCTTAACCTTTCTTAATTTAGGACAAGAATCCAGCGCAGCATTGAAACAGTTATGGGTTATAATGAAGAATATTCAGAACCTATACGGCTATAATTATTAGTATCAATCTTTGGACGAAATAACAGTACTAACTATTCACAAAAGCGTAATTTCAACATCGTCGGCAATCCACGAATCACTGACACGTTGCAATGCTTGAGTCTTAAGAGGGTTATGAGTTATCTATATGTTCAACCGACAGAATATAAAAAATAATTCGTGTAAATCTACTACAATCTGATTTTCACGTTCCTTTTTGTTGGTGTGAACTTAACTTCCTTCTATGCTACTTCCTTAACACTATGACCCAAAAATAAATGTGTACTTAGACTTTCTTCAGGGTCGGCGCGGGCGGTATTGCGCACTCGTCAGATATGACCCATGTTCACGTGTAATGGTGACCACTTAAACATCAAGTGGATAAAAAAATTATCGCCATTACGTGCCGCTTTGTAGAATTAAAGAACTGTATTAGAGAAACAAAAAGATTATGTTTGTGCACATAACTATTGTATGTAGAAACATTAGTATATTTCAACAGAAACATTAAAAGGGATTCGTGTGTAAAATGTAAACAGTTTCTCAAATAAAACAATATTTTAAAGTCGGAACATGATTTAATGTTAAATATAGAACAACATATTATACTAACCACAAAGATTTAACGCAACATTGTCTTGTGTTGAATCTATATAGTGAAGTAGCAATTACAATATTGTAATAACACAAGTGCGCGCACCATTCAAGCAATATTTATAAATATTACATCTCAGGCTGCATCGCACTACAAAGCTGTGCGGTGTCTCGTTGGTCAGGATTGGAATCCTACATGTTATGAAAAACGGATCTCTTATCCTTTATCTGGCTCTTTTTCTTATAATATCGAGTTAATGTTTGTTATATAAAGTTTTTTTACTGAATGATAAATGCGCACCGGAAATGCTTTTGTCATGTAAATAATGTCACACATCAAACGAAAGCACACAAATATGTACTTCTTTTTTTATTATACAATTTCAAAATTTGCCTGCCTAATGTTAACTGAAATCACAATCCTTATTGGGGTAATCCTGCCGCTGTGCCAACATCTTGTTTTTGATTTTTACTTCTATGTTCATATTTAGAAAAAACACTTCGTCCTATTCAACATCTATTTAAGTTGACTTCGCAAACTATTGCATATATAAACTGAAAGGTTATCTGGATAATTATAAAAGGTCTTGTTTATAAGGTCCGTGACTGATATATTAAACGACTCATCGAGTCTGATATAAAGATAGACGAAGAATGAGTAATAACTATAGTAATAATTGAAAAACAACATTAAATTTATCTTGTTACAATATTTGTAACAAGTAATTTAAAAAAATAACAACGAGTTTCCGCAATATTAAGCATGATTATAATCTTTTTCCAACAATGACAAAAATACCTTTAGTAGGTATTATGCTGAATTAACAGGTTTTATGCTGGAATAAGTTTTTCTATACATTGTACTTTTACTTGATACATTTAGTATGTAAGTCAAAACTTTGAAGGGTAGGTAATGGAAGTGGGCTCACTACTTCAACTTACTATGTTCATGTTTATCGTTTGAGTAAAAATATTTTAGAGCAGGAACACTTCTACATAAATATAGTTTGGCACGACGCCTTGTGTTGACAGGATGAGGAGAACCAAGGGCAGATCTAAGGATATGCCTATAACCAAAAGCGTTCTCACGTTGAATAGTCATGATGACAGCCATTTATAATAAACAAACCAAAAGGGTGTAATGTCACGATAAAAAGCTATTTATAATTATAATAAACAAAGTTAACCTAACCTTATCTTAGAGTTCAATATTGTTTTAACATTAAATCTTCTAACTTGATTGACTTTCATTATAATCAGTCGTCGACCAAAATAATTCATACTATTCGTATGACATCAATATTTGACTTTAATCTATTGGCGGCACAGTACAGGGCATGCTTCCAGTTCACCTAAAGAGTCCTTAGGCGTACTCCATAGTAATGTACAGGTACAGATTCGTAGACAGTTCACTAGACAACCCCGAGTACCGATATGTGTTAGCCATCCGAAGACCCCTTCAAAGCGCAGAATTACATGTGTAATGGTTTCAATTGCGGTCACTCATCCAATTTATGCCCGCGCCACCGTCGTTGAAGACGGTGCATTGCTTATGATTCACTGAAGACGTATCACTACAATCATAACTTTGATAAATAACATATTTTTTACATTATTTACCTGAAAATGAACGGTATAGTTCACTCCCTTTTCACAATATTGTGGGACGTTCTATTAATTTTGAAAGGAACCTTCTTAATCAATAAATTTATGTAACTATATATATAACTAGTTTTGCAGTTGGACGGTGGCTTCAAGGCGATGTTATCAATGCAGCGGGCCGCTCTTCAATCGTTATCGTCTCAACAGTTCGACTTACTGTTGAAGTATGTTGACACTTTGCGAAAACAACGCCTCTCTGTTCAGAAACAAATGGTTAGTTAATACCAAGTACAAACCGATCTCAATAATAAAAATACCCTGGACTGGATATTATGTTTGCCTATTTTTTTCGCGCCATTTTAAGGTTGACAGTATCGTGTTGTAGTAGCGAGAGAACAGTCTCGTAATTCTGTAATCACACCAATTTAACTAAAATTAAATCACCCCGCGGTGACATAATTATATAGGTAAGTATTATGATTAATATTATGATTTCGAAATTGTACTAATCCCACCACGGAAGTAGGGACTTTCCTACTTTGAATTCAACTCTTTAGAAGTTTTAAATGCAAATGAGTGAATATAATTTAGCGAGCAGCATTTAACAATCCATCAGTTGATCCTCGTATCTACATATCATAACGTCACCGTACGTAGCTAGTTATTATTATCTCTTATTTCATAACTTATATTTACCATAAACACGCTAGTATATTAACTTTATGATATGTTTATAAATGTACGTTATTATATCAGGATGTTGTGGAGTTTCTAAATCATAACCGAATCCGATAAAAAAATTCGAATAATTTCGGATCGGGGCAGAGTCTAAATTAAACATGTTATGTGCGCCGGTCGAGACGATACACTAGCCGTGTCTCTTTCATTGTAGACAATTTTTTTTAGGCTATAGTTTTTTGTGATTATAATACCAAATAATACCTATCGTAACTTGTAAAATATTCATATATATACCTATATAGAGCTTCGGCACATGAGTTGGGACAGTGATAAAAGCAAAATATGTAGACAAATATATTTGGGCCGCTGATAAAACAAAGCAAAATAAATGATAAAAATATAGTTCCAGGTTGACCCGGGGTGATCGTGCAGAATCTTACGATCAGAAGAACTGCCATTTGATAGAATATATGCTTTTTCATTATGTGTACTTAGGTATATTATTATGCGGAAGAGGAAGATAACACGCAATGAAAATGAATAGCTATGTTACTATGTAGCGTAGCCTAGTGTTTACTTACTCTGTCTTAGAGAGGTTTATCATCCAGAACAACAGCATGACGTACTGTACTGGGGAGATTGTAGTCAAACCCTAACTAATAATAGTAATTAAAAGTATCCACGATGGTCCCTGTGAAATATAAAATAATCAATCTTTTGGAACTTTTGCCTCTCTATCTGGCTATCTGCATGTACAGGTGGACGCTGAAACCAAACCCAGCCCAGATTAAGTGAAAGCCTGTTACTAGTAACAATAAAACAGATTTTTGTTCATCGACTATATAATCCAACAGAATTAAATTATCATCTACGTCATAGATAAATAATTAATAATTATACACAAATGGGAAGTCAGAATCTGAAGGTAAACAGCTGCATTTACAGAAAGAAACGATTTACGACTGATGTGTAGATACAAATTAATTATTTGCACTGATAATACAACACATATACACTAGATTTATTGTCATCATTGCACTCTTGCCTCATGTGTTTATAGATTATACCAGCTGAAGGACATATAAATAGACCAATAAAATATTGAAAATTACATAACTCGTGCATCAAATATGTTAATTGTGCTTAATGACCTTTGTGATTTAGACAAGAGACACAATTAACAAAATATTTACTAAAACTAGGTATGAATATGTAATCGTTTAGACATATATATAGTATAGCTTACGTACTTATTTTTGTAGGAATGTGGATTTTGCAAGAACAATGGTCAACCACTTACGTGGTACTCCACCCATTCACTGCGGGATAGTAAAGGCAGGGTGCGGTGTCCCATACTGCGGGCATTCTGCTGCCGACGGTGTGGGGCCACGGGTGACCACGCTCACACTATCAAGTATTGCCCTATAAATGATATAAACCACAGCTATTGAGGTAAATAGATATTTTTATTTATTTATTTGTTGCACGTGTCGTCATTTCGTATGGCGGTCGGCACTGATGTCGCATGGTAACTAAGAAGGCCTAGACGTACCCTTCCACACTTCTACCGCTGCGTGATGGAAGAGGTTTCTAAACATTCTTTTGGCCGTTCTTTCTTTGGCCGGTCATTGGGCGTTCAAGTAATTGTCTAACCTGATTTCAATGAACTATTGTGGACAACACCAGCACCGGTCTACCAAAACTTACTAGTTTCTTCGTTCAGGTAAGGATAAATTCGGACCAGTTCTTCAGGGTTTAACTGTTGCAATAAAAGCTTCCAACTATCGCACAGGATCACAGCCAACAGTCCTATCCAGTAGCCCCTTATTATATTGCCAATTCTGTAATGCAGCAGTCGGCGTATTCTTTGCTCTGTTTGAATTCTTCCATTATCATAAACAAAATCATGTCAGACCAAAATTAAATGACCTCAAAACAAATGAGTAACCATCTTGAAAACAGTTTTTTTTTTGTATATTATATTTTAGAGCTTTAGTATTAAATAAATTTGAATTTTAGAACAATCGCCGACATAATTGAGTTTTAAGTTATCTGTACTGAGAACAGGCGATTACATAAGTAATACTTAATTAACATTGTAAGTAATACTTAATTAACATTGTAAGTAATACTCAATTAACATCCTACGTAACGTTTGTTTCCAGATGATTGCTGAAACTTAACACGACAAGGATCCCTTCTCAATTATCAACTTTGTTGATCAAGGCGTATTTTAGATTTTACGCACTTGAGTAATGTATTGTAGTACCATGACTTAAGTTTTTAAAATAAATAAAGTTTTGAGCTGTATGAAATATTACACCTTTTATTATCGCCGCCTGTAATACTTTGTTCATAATATTGTTGTCCTGCCCTCATCACTAGGCCCATACTGCCATACGTTTACCCATAAATGTCCATTTGGAGGCTTCGGGGTCTCCGATCATAATGAGAGTTAATAAGATCATAATCCACAATGCTAGCGAGAGTACGGCAGTAGGTAGCAGATTTCACACACTGAGCACATTATAGATTGCTCTGGAGACATATTGTTGTTAATTTCAGATATATTGAAAAAGGGTTAATACAGAAAACAAACCCTAAAGACTTAAGCAATATATAATGTAAAAGTTCGTGAAATTGTAAATAGAAAATAATTTCTAAATGACATATATAGTACTCTTGCACCTACGTGCAGCTACCTTTTGTAATTTCTCCTGTTATATTTCTGTGTGTGAATCAATTGTTAACTAAATTTAGTTAATATATCGATGAGACCACGCACATAAGCTAAGAATTAAAATTTATTATTAAAATCCACACATTACACGGGGAAATGTGGTGTTAATACTTTTGCATGAAATCCTTAAGCACACGCTCATTGTAAACTGTATAATAAATATCCAACGGGTCTAAGACGATAGCATAATGAGTAAAATATAGATTAATGACGTCTGCCGATCAAATCTCATTTATGTTCTCATAATGGGAATAAAATAACTACGCATTGATGGTAGATAAACGTGCTGGCGCGCACAATAACCAGCAAATTGAACCAATTTCGCGAATCTAAAAACATACTCAAAATACTCGTTCTCAAATTAGAACCGTGGCATGCGTAAGTTGAATTACCTACCTACACAATTACTTGATATTAAAATTTATTCTGTACTCGCAATATTATTTATATTAGTAGAATATAATACAATTACCTTTAAACACCGCTTATGGGCTCTATAAATTCTTTTGTATCTATAAAATTAAAACTAATTTTACTGCTATTGATTTTTATTAATAACCCACAGGTGTGCTACGAGTCTCATGATTGTAAGTCATCGCCCCCGTCCGCGGCCATCTGTAACACCAAAGCATTACAAGTAGCTGTACTTACTTAGGCTTAGAATAAGTGCACGATAGTTTTTTTGAAGCGAAGCGAGCGCATTTTGCTAGTTACCAATATGAGTAACAATGCATTAAATTAATTTTTAACACAGCTATTCGAAAACGCTAGTTTATTCTTCATAAACAGGTAGTAAAAATAGCTCTTTAATCTCTAGGGAGAAGAAGTGATTTGAATTTGGAATATGGATATTATTAGTAAAAGTTCCAAGCGCCAAAAGATTCATCACGAACATTCACGAATTATCGGAAATATCAATTTAAAAGAGCCTTCTCGTTTATCTACGTCAAAAGAACATCTAGAACCATCACCCTTGCCGGCAAATAATTAAATTTCTCAAAACAGATCCTTAGACACTGTTTCTGAAAGTTATAATTCTCAAGTTGTTAATAAATCTACCACTGTAACGGATGGTAACAAGAAAATTGTTACTATGCATTTTCATAATTTTTTTCAATGTTAATATTAATTAACCTCTAATTATTTCTTTGTTATGTCTAATTTATCTATAATTGAATGTAAACAAATGAACGTGATATTCTTACTCATAAGTTGCACTTACTTATTTTCTCATAGCGGGTGATAAAACTGAGGAGCAAAACTATCTTAACCTCGAGTACTTTGAATCTGTCGTTGCACTCAGGATTCTACTTTAGAACACTT
Organism: Agathymus mariae mariae; assembly: GCA_018251895.1. Lineage (NCBI taxonomy): Eukaryota > Metazoa > Arthropoda > Insecta > Lepidoptera > Hesperiidae > Agathymus > Agathymus mariae. The sequence continues at coordinate 5,906 of DWPT01002865.1, read as the reverse complement.
CCCTCCGCTCTGAATTCAAAAACACTCCCGCCTTAAAAATAGTAATTTGATCTCTTGGTAAACAAACTTCTGTTATAATATAATCTATGAAAATAAAAATCAAGTGCCGCATGTATGAAATATCATAACTAGAGAACGGCTCGACCGATTTGAATGATTTTTAATTTTTGTATTCATAATTGTCATGATAAAGTTTGTATGCGATAAAATATTTGGAAATCCATCGGAAGGAAATTTGAATAATATCTTGGTACAAAAATCTTTGTAACAAATGTGAGGTTCGGCTTGACAGTTCTGTTCAACGAAACATCGGGTTGGTTAAATCTCTTCTCGATTAACAGGTAACGCAAGAACTAAGCTGTTGGAGATAGAGACATATTATAAAATAAACTTAATTAATACTTTTTACTGAGCGCACTTTTCATTATCTGTATTAGTAAATTGTACCCGAGCGAAGTCCGGTCGGGTGGCTAGTTACTGACAGATAAATAAGGAAATAATAAAGGAAAATAATGTAAAGATTCCAATCGTCACATACATGTTAAAAATCATAATATCCCTATACATTATCTTACATTGTTTCATTTCCCTACACTGTTGTAATATGTAATGAAACTGAGCGATGTGCATATTGGACATATACAGCAAGCGGCAGGCGGGAAATCGTGACGCACTCGAGTGCAGGTGTACTTACTTGATTGGCTATATCCCCTACAGAATGGAAACAAGAATTAAAATTAGATCAACATAATTAACAATTCTTATTAGTTATTACCAGGTTATTATTGTCCCGGCAATACATCGGCGACCTCCCGGGTCCGTTTCCTGTTTCCACTTGTTACTATTAAAAGCAGTAAGTGATTACTACAATTGGACGATGATTCTGTGCTAATGTTTCCAGGTGTCATTTCAGATTCCGAACACTTCATAACTTCCAATAGTGTCTCCTATAAATTATGGATTAGGGCCGTTATTTTCTTATTTTTTAATTTTATGTTGTGTAGTTTTAGCGATAAGACACGTTGACACATATCGAGCCTTTTCGTTGTCATCTTAAAAACACATCATTCGTGGGTGACATATTTCAGAAAAAAATACATATGTCATGAATTCTGCCCATAAAATACGGCAAGAACATATAAGCAACTATCAAACAATTGTAACAACTCAATAAGGACCCCTGTTACTATTACAATACATTACGACGTACAAAACTGAATGCAATCACCCCTTGTTCGCGTTTTACTTGTAATAACTCCACAGGAACCGGCCATCGTTTATAATAATGAAATTAATATAACTACTGACTACATTACACCATGATCAAACATAATAATTTGGACGTAAAACGATCAAAAACAAAGTACATTCAATAAACAATCATAAAGCAACTAAAAAGGTTAACCTAAATACGACTAAAGGTTAACCTAAATACGACTACACTTATGTAAAAATTATTAAAACTAAATCGATGATGTTCTTACATTTGGTAAACATATCGACAGTCACTGTACATGGAAAAGTCACATTAAAAAGATTTGCTCTTAAGTAAACCAATTCCGTACCAAAAATTACCAATGAAGAAACTGCATTAAAAGCCTATCACGCAATTCTATTATGGGGTAATTCAATTCAGGTAATAATGAATATATGTAAACTATATGCACAAAGGCGATACATATTGCTAGCCCTAGCTTAAAATAATTTATAGGATAAAAATTATTATTATTATCTAGATACATTAAATATCGAATAATTAAACTTTCATAACAATGTAGAATTTTCTATGATATTGAACAAATTATTATCTATCATAAATTGTGATATATAAGTATAATATAATAATGTTAAAATTATATTGTAGATATTATTAAATCTAATCATTTGCACGCCTAATTGGCTTATCGTGAATCTTTACTTGGTGGTTAAGACCTCTTGTGACCACAATTATTGCAAATAAATAAATCATCAGTGGCATAACAATTCTATGTGTATAAAATCACAACAGCTTTAACACACCGTAGGTTCGGAGAAAATCAGGTGTAACAACAAACAGTAGGACGTGCTCATCCGTGTTCTTCACTGAACGTGTACCCCAATCGTAAAAACTGACGCGGAAATCGTAAGATCGTAACTCGCACCTTCCGATTTTTCGTTAGTGGTTGGTTGTGGTCGACGTCGGCTGTGACGAGTCGTTAACGCATTTATTATTTTACTACGATAAAGAAAGGATAAAGTACGCTCTAGTAATGGTTTTGAATTGAAATGCACGTAGCAGTTTTTGCTTATTTTTTATACTTTATTATTTTCTGTGTAACGATAAGGAACGGATAGAGTACTCTGTAGTAATGGTTTGAAAAACAAAACTACCCGCTACATTCTTTTACATTTCTTCATGATACGAGTTGCATATCAAGTCTATGACTTTTATTATATTTATAATCACTGCTACATAACTAATAAGGAAAAATTATTAGCGCCACATCTGTCGTCCAAGTTACAAACACCTTATAGATTTGTTTCTTCCGTTATAAATTGTAAAAGAGGAATTTTGGTTACATTGACACCTACGCCAAAACAAGAGATATACCTTCCTAATATGTTGCTAATAACTCTTGCTAGTAGTACCTTAAAAGGTCATAATATTTTTCGATAACTTGTCTATCCTTCAAGATATTCTCTCCTGTCTGGCGCCTTTTTATAAACCCGATTTTTTAACCGGTCTAGAAAACGCGGCTGTTGATTTTGTAATATATAAATTTGCACAAATACGATAAGAAGGAGAATGTACAGCAGTAGTCATACTTTAAATATATCATATTACTGGTTAAAAATATCATATTGATGTCTTAATAAATATTTTATCAACTGGTTACTAAATAAATTCGTTTCGATGACAAAACGAAAACTGAAGAAAGAAAAACCGTAAGCTACGTATTGGACGCATGAAAGACCGTAACTAAAAGAAAAATAATTGTGTGGAGTGCTATCGTATCGTATCGTAACTTCAATATTTACATCATCAACGTAAGACGATAACCGGATTGGCCACGTGAAACGATTGTACTATAAAAAATTACGTGCCAGTTACCGAACGTCAGTTTCGTTCGCGTAATCTTAAATTGACGTGTGGGTTACACCGTAATCATTCGTTTCCTACGTACTTTATACCGTAAGTACGATTGTCATCATCGTCAGCGAATTATCAAGAATACAAACATAGCCTAATTTTAACCTAGTACTCCCATACGGAGACTCGGGCTCGATTCCTGCACACACCACTAATTTTCCAACATTATGGCCTAATATGCGTAGAAATAGCTATCACTTGACTACATTGAAAGAAAACTTCAAAAGGAACCTGCATGACTTCTATTCTTTCTTCTTTATCATGCTCAAAGTTGTGTTAAGTCGGTCAATGGGCGTTTGATCAGTGTAGTGGCTTGTACCAATAATGTATAACAATACTTGTCATCATACCCGACCTTGTAAAGGCAGCCCGAACCCTACTGTAAAACTGTTATGGTTCGTGTTGTTAATAAATATGCTGTTGTTTATTGCTTGGATTTTGGCAATATCTAGTAAACGAGCAGACTGGCCACCTGATGGTAAGTGATCACCCCGACCATAGTGATCCAATAGGTATGTGCGGGATACAGTGTGAAACTATTGCACGATTGATTATAAAAGGCAAGTCTTAAGTTCCCCGTGGCAAGTGACACAGCTAAGTATTAATAAATTCCACGTACATGTAAAGACAGAGAAATCACAAGCATTCCAACTATTGTAGGATATCGTGAGATGCGTTTTCCATCTTGGATTTGAAGAAAAGGACTTCTATTTTTAAACCTCTTTTAATCTAAAATTATAATAGGAGTTTTCCTATTGTATTCTAATGAGAATAAATTTATTAATTCCTAATGGTCCCATTGTCAAATTTGGTTTAATGCGACAATCTAATAATTTTTCTTCACTGGAAACCTACTGTCGCAGAAATGTCGATGTGTCGTGTGTATGTTATAGAGTTGAGCCACTTTTAAAAGTTTGGATTTGTTGAACGGTTTCTTGATGAAAAGATACTACTGGGTACGGGTACTAGAAACCGTTCCTAAGTTACTAGATGATGTCCAAGAGGAGAAGGTCGTGGGTCATACCCCGTTTCCAAAATCATAGACGTCAACTTATGCCTTATACTATATAAAAATAGACAATTAACGAAAACTTAATAAATGAATAACTTCATGGTTATATCCTTAATTGCTTTCTCATTAATTTATTATCCTATGAAGTCTGTAGTATTCATAAAACAGATAATTAATTAATATTATGAACTCCACGAATGCTGCGACCGTTCCTACTGTTACTTGCACACAATTAGTTTTAAGTTTAGACCCCATTTGTTTATTGATACCTGTAAACCTATTTATTAACAGTACTATAACAAACTTATTATGACAGAGTTATATGGGCATTTGTAACACATTGTTTGATTACAGTTATCAGGGCCGTAAGTCTGTAATCTCACAATTCAAACTCACAATGGTAATTATTATGGTTAATCTAACCCTGTGTTGTTGTTAAATTTACCATAATATTTAATAATAATCTTAACACTGACTCGTTATACCACTGATTTATAAGAATACGGTGCTGATGAATATAAGATGTTGATTGCCAGACGCGATTGAGACTAAATAAAATATTCACGCATTAGTACACACTACTAGTGCGGCTGCTGAAAACAAAATCTATTTTAGGATAAGAAATTACCAGTATCTTTGTAAAAATTTGTATAATTTAATTTTATTACAGTTTTTTTTTGGTTGTATACAAATATAAAATTAATAAATACCTACTATAAAATTGATTTAAAATTAAAGTAGACAAATAGCACGCTGTTTGTAAAATATTATTTAGAATCCGGATGTCAGGGTAATCGTACGTTTAAGAGTCTATATTGGCTCAGTCACAACTATGTGTGACGTATCGGTGGAACTGCATTTTTCGGCTAACGGTCTTGATCTATGACGAACCGCAATCGACAAGCTTTAATATATAATTATTCTTATAGCGAATTACACTCCATTAAAGGTAGTTTGAACTATACTTTCACTTTTTTTTACAACCTTTATAACTTTCCTACTGATCGCTGAAAATTGAAAATTGCTAATATATTACATAATTTTCGGGTAACGTTTGTTAAGTAAATAAGCACATTTCTGGTTAAGTGAATCATATGACGTCGCTGGAAACATCTGTAATACGGAATACTATAACAGGAAATCAGGTTTGGTTGACCTTTGAAAAATGGCTGACATATTATTTTGATCCAACAAAGGTTACTCTTAGCAAATCGAAAAACGGCAATAAAAGTAGATGTTGTAATGAATATGAGCATATCAATGTATATATATATATATATAGTGTATGAGACGCAAAATCAATTTTCGTTGCGGTATCGGCGAACTCGATATTTTAAACGTCTTATATGAAACGATCGCCTTACAGCCCTGTTCACACGCCACTTCTATACGACTAACGCTATACCTACTCGTAGGTCAGTGACGCTATTCGCTTAGCTGAGTATTGTTGGTGTAGGTAGTTTATTTAATTTTATTATATGTACCTGTTTACATAAATCACACGCATACTATACACTAGACAGGTTGGTATATCGGTGTCTCGTGGGGTCAGAGTCGGGGGTTTTTACGTAGATTCTTCTTTCTATAATTTTTTTTTTATGGTAATAGCCGATAAACGAGCAGACGAGCCACCTGATTGTAAGTGATCATCGTGGCCCATAGACATCAGCAAGATCAAAGGTATCACTGATGCGTTGTCGGCCAGGAAATGAGAAGAAGGTAAAAAAGAGGGTACTGGCTCTCAAGCCCCCAGCCGGAACACGA
>DWPT01002864.1:0-15387 GCA_018251895.1 Agathymus mariae mariae | reverse complement strand
TCAAAGGAGAAGTTAAGAAGAAAGCGAGATTGGAGACAAGTAGCAGCCATCTAGCCGTCGACGCAGTTAATACGAGTACCATATCAACCCTGCAGACCAGGTCAGTGTGCTTGCCAAACCTCTGAACAACCTTTTAGTTTTTCCTCTTCCATACGCAATCTACAGTCCGCAAATCCATTTTCCATCGTAATCTAATTCTCGGTTAATTATACTGTTAACCACCTACCAAAATCTAAACGCCCGCATGAACCAGCTACAGTATTCAAAGACTGCTCCGCATTCACACCATGGGTATTCAATCAAAGTAGAAGCACTCACTATTTCTGTACATTGTCAGCACTGAATTTGAAATGACCTTTCAATCAATTTCATGTGATTGACTGTCGTTTGAGTACAGAAATATTTATTGTGATTTATACTCAAAAATAATAAAATTTCATATTTCTATAGTTCAAGCAATGTATTCATTCAGTTATTACATTTTTAAGTGATGACTGGATCGCACTTGTCGATTCCTTTGCTTTTAATAAATTCGATTACGTAATCTATTATTACAAAGGGTCGCGAAAATTCTGTCGAAAACAATAAAAATGAATGCCATTGAATTGCCAAAACAATGTGGTTACGCCATTCACGCATGCAATCTAATATAGGTTTTCTACACTGTCTCATCCCACTCCTCTCCCGCCGCCCCGATGGGTTGACATATTAGCAGATCAGCCGCATTAGCGAGTAGTTGTTAAGTGGTTGTTAAGAAGAACGCCAACGACCTCGCGCCGCTCGTTCCGCTTAAAAACCGCGTGTGAGTGAACTGTGTAACGTGCCGTATGTGCCCCAAGAGGCGCATAACGACATCTCCGAGTATCAGCTTAGCAACACAGACGACAAGCAGAAAGTGACCAAAGTGAAGGACACTCAGGCAAAGATAGACATACAACCAGGTTAGTCAATCCATCTATCCCGTGTTCCCGCGAACAAAACCCGCATCCCGCGTCAGCACAATGAGTGCGATGAAACATGTGCACGTGACGCGATGCTCATCTTTTTATATAAAACCGAATATCGCATCCATGGATTTATTATTTGCGTCATCGACTGTCATATAGTTTTCTAAGAAATATTGAATAGACGAGAAAAGTGTAGAGTGTTCTGGGAAAGTTCTGGAAAGTACATAAAAATAAAAAAAAATTAACGACATTCAGATTTGGCTTACAATTTTGTTTTCAACAGACAATGCTGATGACTAACTAATTACGAGTACATTTAATAGCGAAGACATTCACTTAGAAATAAATATTGGAATTTCTATCCTTAAAGGGATTACACAGGGAATGTAGTTTTTTATTCTTCCAGTTGAATTCATCGGGATTGGTTTTGTTTGGATTGGTTTCGGTTGAAAATAACATTTTGAAAGGTTTTCAGAAATATTACCCTGTAACGTTTGTATGTGTAGTACAGGATGAAGGTTTGCATGATGCGTAAATTCGCTTACTACAACAACTTATTTACATGAAGTACGTGTTTAAACATTAAATATTCATCTCCAGGGGGTCACGAATAACGAATAACAGTCAAATAACTTTCAAACTTTCAATGTAAGTTTTGTAGCATTGAACTTTAAAATTAATATGAACACAGTTTGGAATTTAGAAAAGTATTTTGTACTTTGAAATAAAAAAAAATTGAACTTCTCGACGGATAGCAATATTCTCTTCAATATATTTTATTTGCGATGATAACGTTTATACTGCAAAACCCGTTGATTGATCATTTCAGGGTCTAATTAAGTGTTTTGGAAATAAAAAATGCAACTTCTCATTAGAATAATTCAATAGTTTTGAACTGTTTGCTTTTTACTCCGCTTACATCGCGTCTTGGAGTCATCATCTTACAATTCTAAACTAATAACAAAAGGAATAGCAGCCTTTAATGATTACAACTTCGGGGATCATATTGAGATTAGTCGATAGATATGTGTTAAGCAGACGTGGGGCTTTTAATTGCTGGATCTATTCATCTCACTATATAATAAAAAATACCGTAATTTATTTCACAAGAATATTTACACTACAATAAAAATATTTTTTTAAAAATAATTGATTTCAAAAAGAAAAACTAAAAGTTTTACTAAACAGTGCGAAGCCTGAAACTCAACAATACTTAGCAATTCAAACACCTTATTTAATAACAGAATACTAATAAAATTGTGCAATGTGGCGAGATTGAATCTAATATACTTTTTTTTTACTTAAAATAAATTAATGCTTTGCAACAAACCCACCTAATGGTATGTAAGTAAGCACTCACTATTTATTTGCCTTGGCACTGTTTTCAAACATTAAAATTTATTTTCTCTTTAAGTACAGTTTTGTATATTTTTTTAAAGTGGTTTAATTTTTTTAAATATGTGAGCTATGATAATCGCCTCGATAAAGAAGGTTGAGTATGTTAACATGACGTAACATCAGTCCAGAAGCTAGGCGTTTAGAAAACTATCATTAACAGATGCACATTGTTCGAGCGCCTGATGATTGCGAATAGCAAGAGGCATATATCCGTGTTTTTAGATTTTGTGCACGTTCACTGTCCTCTTCTGAATTGGTGATACAGCATTATTAAAGTCTTGATTTTAAAATTAGTTATTGTGTAGTTATTCAATAACAAGGATTTGAAACCAAAATCCCAACACACATTATTATAGAAATCTGGATATATACATCGTGATTTAATTATATTCCAAATCGTGGTTTGCACAATGGAGTTACAGAAAAAACCTTTTGTATTGGTTTTATTTAATTGTCAGTAGTATATACATATATATATTATGGTGAAGATAAAAACACAAAAGTACCTACAACTTATAAACGTTACGTATATCAATTTAGTATTTAGTACAATAAATTAAAAATTGATGTATACAGGAATTATTATAACATTGTTTTACAATTTTACAAACGAAATGTAGCTTAAATAAGATTAATGCAAACGGAACTTTCAAGTATCTTAGTCGAAGTAACAAATGAAATCAAACTCATTAGATTTTATTTACATATGATAAGTGAATGTTTCAGAACAACCGCTCCTGATGGTAGTGATTAAGTTTAATATGTTGATCTTATAAAAGCCTATCCACTCTCTTTTTGAAGACTCCCACATTATAAGTAGGTAGGGTTAAAATAAGTAGGAAATAAAATTTCAGTTATTGCAAAGAGAGTTCTCGCGTCAGATTTGGTGATCATGTTTGGGGAAACTTCATCTTAAATATGTTTTGTTTTTGGAATCATGTATATGCATGCACTGAAAAAAAATCTTTGACAGCTCGATTTAGGAACATTTTCATCTTTTATCCAGTAGTAAAAAGTTGCCACAACGTACTTGTTGAGACATAACCTTAAATACTCTGTCTTTAATTACTAGAACTTAAGGTAATTTATATTTATTGGTAGTTACATATTAGCTATCACAACTTATAGCGAATGTACTACAAATTCTGTTGTCTTACGTTGCAATGTACACAAATAATATATTCGAAAATATACTCGCATAGTTATGTTACAAATGTCAACGACTTAATCTTATTGAAGATTTTCATTGACTTGATACCTGCTTCTGATGGGCCATCGATTAGAAGTACTAATTCTGTTGGGTTGTCCTGCTAAATAAGAAGGGGAAGGTTGATTTGAAAAATTAATGTAACTAGATGTTTTTGGAATGTCATTTGAGTTTGGAAGTATATCATTGTTCTGGAATGTCGGTGGACCCACCGACTGGCCCGTCGAAGAAAGAAAATCAGCATTTGAAATTAAACCGATTGCTGATCTGTAAGAAGGTTGATGAGCCAAAAGGTTGTCATTTATTGTTGGATACATTTTTACGGCGGGGGCTGTCGGTTCACATACTGTTCCTGCAAGCAGTTGTTTTAAAGGTGCGGTATAAATTCTGAAATTAATATCGCTATAATCCAATTCTGATTCCAGAAACACAGGCATTCGGTCTGATATAACCCAAACGTTTCTTATTTCGTCAATTTTGATATCACTGGGAAACACCAATCCAACATCATCCTTGTCCACAAGAGCGATATTTTGTGGCTTGTACGGAAGAGCTGAGTTCCAACAACCAATAGCATTTTGATCTATTAAACTGAAAAGCTGTACTCCAGTGTCATCCATAACCTTGGCCGTAGTATGACCGTTAGCACCACGTTGGCCGACTACGTAAAAATCATTGTATGATCCTGTTACTTTCCTTTCATCTCTTAACGTACGCGTGGAAACGGCAAACTCTGTGTTACTCGTCAAAGGGCTAAAATAAAGTGTGCGATATCCATCGGGACCAATTGGAGATGTTGTGATTCCAAATATACCCTCGGAGCTCCATTGAAAATTGAGACCAGCTATCTTGAAATCACCGACCAAGGGATCTGGCATGAAGAATCCGTGACTAAATCTCCAGGATTTATTTTGCTGCCATGAATAAACAATGAGTCCATAGCCTAGTTCATCTGAGAAATAAGCGAAAGTGTCTTCGCAACTGGATCCCTCGTCTAAAGCAATGTTTGCAATGAAAGTAGTTGCGACTATATCTTCGGGACGAAATACATATCTGCGTATACGTTGATCGGTGTTTAAGTCGTAGATATTCAGGGAGTATGGACAAAGATTGGTGACGTTGGGATCTGAAAATAGAACGGATGATGAGTCTTACATCATACATTACACACATCCTTACAATTTTCACATTCTTTTATTGATTAGGTAGTACCAAACTCGGCGAACGGTAATAAACGCACGGTATATACCGTGTCATTCATTAGGAAATAAAATATATAAAACAGAATTACAATCTTATTTAAATTCAGTTACTGATGTTTTGCTAGAAGCTCGTGAAGTCTGAGCAAGATGTTGACACTAATGTCACGAGTGTGAGTTAATTAAAACTGAAACAAAAGTTTGGTCGAGATGGCTTGCTACGAGATAAGTAGTGAGATCTACAGTTTCATCATTTACATAGTATTAAGCCACCTAAAAATGTATGGAAGTCCGAATTTAAAAAAAAACTATTTTCTTCTACTCTTCAAGTAACAATGTTCTTGTACCCAACAAAATATAATATAACTACGGTTTGTTAAAATTCAAGCGAAAACTCGTTACGATTTTTTATTAAGATATGCGGTAATTTTAGGCTGAAATAGCTACCAGTTGAAACAAAAGGTAATCAGACGAAATCTGAAATCCAGTCTCATACTCATTTGATTTCATTATTTGATTTTTGGTTTTTCAAATGTTTGTAACATATCAAGTAGGATGCGGTCGAGATAAGAATAGTTACTAGTGGCAAAATTTTAGACATCCGTGCGATTTTGTGCTATTAAGGGCATGTGGAGCAATAGAATCGGATATCTGTCTTTATAGATAATAGCCTTATTGAAGGTCTTTGAGTAGACAAGCTTTCGAAAGTTAAATTTTTAACAACAACAACTCTAACAACAGCACAATTGTATTACACTAACCGTAACCATATGTTCCAACATCCAACACCCAGAGTCTGTCGCATTTATCGGCCTTTATCCTGTAGACGGTATTGAGTCCGGTCTGACAGTTACCAAGTTCATTGGCGTCGTAGCTCGGATAGGGGTTTAGTTTGGGCGACGGGTCATAGGGCGCGTCTAGGGGTATGTAATTTAACGTAGCGGGGATACCTGCAAGACAAATAAACTTTACCACGTTATGTTTCAACGTGTAATTGTTATAAAAACAGTAGTTATAAAGAAAAACAAGAGTTAGAAAACGAAAAAGAACAAAGATTGATTGTATCGGTAATATGGTTTGTCAGATAAGAGCCGTCATTAAAAAGTAATAGCTTATATTAATATTCACTTAACTTCGCCGTTGTTGTAGGTACTGAAAATATATTTTATATTAAACAGTTAACGGACTCATTTAATTACATGTAGAGTTTCTACGAGTTTGTAGTAATTAATGCTGTTCAAATACTGAGTGTAACTTTATCTAGATTGTTTCTGAAATATATGCACCAATCTTGCTGGTGCTCAACAGGGCGTGCAGAAGTTACTACAGACTGTCCTAGCTATACTAACGCAGCTGAATATGATGTGTGGGATACAGCTTGATAATTAAGTCAAATTCATGCAACATTGCATGCGTTGTCGACAAGTAAACCTACGCCCTTTTAATATATAATTTTAAGTAGATTTCGTAAGCAATGTAGAAATATACAACGACGAAGGTTGTCCGAACTTTCTGAATGCAACTACTTTACACCTGTTAAATAAATAACTTAAAGAATAATCAATGTGTTTTTTAATGAGTTTTAATAATTATAATTTTGTAAATTATATGATCCTCAAATAGGTTATTAGTTTGATTACATACTCCTTCCCATATTTGAGTTCAATGTAATTTATTTTCATTGTTACTTTTTATAATTTTTTATAACGAAATTGTAACGCGTACCGTATGCTGAAAGTATACATAGCGAAAAGATACTGGTAAGTAACTCGAGCATAATGGCAGATATTCTTTTTTCTTTTAAATCATACTACGATTACTGATTTCAGCATTGACTTGATCCTCTAATGATTTCGGTGTTGCACAGCCCAGTGGTGTTGTAGGAGTTACATTATCAACACGCTATGCCAAATTATAATGCGAGCTGTACTAGTAATCAGCGATATGAAGTTTCTTGTTTATCAGGACTTGTCAGGTCAGTACATTGCTATCATGCATAGAAGTAAGCCGACCGTGGCACACAATAAAAAAAACTACTTCGATTCAATTGAACAATTCTATAGTATATTTGTATTTTCAGGTATATCAATCTCGTATCTGTTCTGCTGTTCTCTTGATAATTGCTGTAATTAAATTCAAGTTACAGTTGAAAAGCTGCTAAAAATATGTTTGTGTGTGTGTTAGAAAAAATCCAAACACGCACCAAATACGTTAAAATAATCTTAAATCTAGAATTCGTTTTGCTGATTATAAAAGTCGGTGAAGTCTAAAATTCGAGTCACAAAAAAAAAATTAACTTGTTTATAAAGACGGTATACTGTGGTATATAACGTTCAAAGAGTCATTTCATAGATCGTTAATGGTTCAATAATTACTGAAATAAATCTTTTGGTTAATCACTAAGATTTCGTTTTTTAGCAACAAAACGTTGAACTCAATAGTTTCCGAAATGTATATAAGTCTAATGAACTCATCGTACAGGCAAATTTATTCAATTGTTGCATCGATCATGATACTAGATCACCATAACTTTTTATGCTAACGAGACGCCGTGGCGTTTATTTCGAAGACAAAAAGAAATCGATGAACTCTCTTGTCGTCTGTCTCATCAACACTGAACTAAACGGCAAACCCCAGTGTTGAAAGTTTGTTACCTACCCGAAGGGAGCCGATTCCCAGATACAACAAAATAATTTTTATCTAATAACAACAATCAGAATCGAATGCTTTCCGAAACATAAAGGGTCAAGAAATTTGATCACAAACGACCACCCATCTAAAATCTAATACTGTCCAAAGTTGTCTCTCTCATTAATAGTGAAAACGTTGGAAAAATATATTAACATTCCATTTATTTATATAGTGCGAAGAGAATTCAAATCACGTACCTGCCCGCCATCTGGGAACGCTAACAAAAAGTTTATTCCTCCAACGCTCAATACCCACGGGAAGAGCATTTTCCGGGATGAGAGCGCCTGATTGGAGGGCAAGCTGTTTCGAGAACGGGTCTGGATAGTTCCAATCCAAAACGTTCCATGAAAATAGTTCTTGTAACTTAACCGCTCCAGAAACGAAACTGGCCAAGCAGCAAAAAAAGAAGACACGCGCATCCATTCCTCTAGATCTGTAAAAAAATGTGCACTACACTATAAATACAAGACACTACAGTATAAATAAAGTTAATGAGTATTTTCATCATCGATATGATTACATTATGACATTTACCAACATAAACTCATTATTTTCATGACATTTATGGATTGCTTGTGACTGTAAAATTGATATGTTAATAAGTAGACTCGATTAGTCTATTCATTTATGCGTTACTTAATTCCTAGTATTTATGTACGTTGAAATATTTTTTGGTGTTATGCAAATCGAAATTCTGATTTACATTTTTATTTACTGTAAACTCCATCAGTATACTTGTTTAAATGATTGCTCCTAAGGATCGTGTTGGTTTCGCGAAAAAATGTAAATTGTGTTGATCAGTCAGCGAGGTTTATTATAATTGTTATAATATTTTAACAATAATATATAAGAATATTTTGCTAAAAAGATAATTGTTTTAAATTCGGTGGGTATCACGTTAATTTATTATAATCTCTTTTAAATTTCTTATTTCTCTCTTGTCACTCAACTCAACTCAACTCATGTTATCTGAGAACATTATGAAAAACTTATAGGTTGCCTACACGACGCTATCTTTCATCGAAGCTTTTGGTAACTAACTTCGAAAACGAAAAAAATTTGAAAAATTTAAATATACGGGCTTCGAACCCAAATCCGACCGTGGTCTAACCTCACCACTAAGCTATCACTTCTTTATTAAACCACTGTTAAATTTCAAATACAATGCTTAGATTTATACTTTCCACGTCACTTTAGAAACTTTTGTAATATTTTTATTGAAACAATTATTATATTTATTATTTAAAAGATAAAATTTCAATTAATATATTTCAACTTGCGTACTTTTATTATCGGTCCGCCTAATAGTAGGTGTGGCGGCTCTAGTGAGACTAATACTCAGCAGCGTACCCCTACTATTTAAAACTTCCCACTGCCCTTCCAAAAGCGTCGTATCGTGTGAACGTGTGAAGGAATGAAACGAACGCAACGTTATGAATTTCGCTATGATAAAATACATATAACAAAATTCTAACCGATCGTTTTCTGTACATGAAGGATATATGAGAAAAATTGTTCTTAAGGGACTTTATTAACACAATAGAACAGAAAAAAGTTGTTATTCGAATTTTTGTCTGTTTGTCTGTGCATTACGTTCTGGTTTTCACGTAGGAATTGCAGTAAGCATCATTTAATACTTAAAGTTTGTTTTATAGCAATCCGTCCTTAAATAAAAAAGTTATAAATTATTATTGTAATCGGTAGTTCATAGAGTTAGAAATACCCAGTTCTACAATAATGCAGGTGCTATTTCGAAGCGTAAGGCGTAGTTTTTCCCTTATGTAGTCGTGTATGTGTTCACCACATTAATATATTTTGACAATATTTAGAGCTTCAGTTTATAAATACGTATAGGATATGACTACAGCGCCACCTCTCAGACTAAGTGACTGTAATCACGTCAAGAACACAGATACTGTAAATATAAGCTTAATCAGTAAATTCGTTGAAAAGTAATACTAACAGATGCATTAATTATTGTATATTAAAGATGATTGACGCCATTTACATTATGTTTTCATTATTTACTTTAACTATACATACATGTATGTACAAATGTTGCAGAATCTTTGACTTTTATTTATCAATTTATTTTTCAGTTCATTAAGAACAGATGAATAAAGGAATTTGTCAGTTATCATGTTTAATTATAATTTTAATTATAGAAATACTCGGAGTAGATAATTTATGGAGCAAAATTACGCAATGTAACACTTGAAACATTAATTGTGAGCGAACGCCATGTCAATGCAGTTTCCATTTTCTTATGCTTTGGTGATATAATAATGTTCTTGACATGTCAAATACGCGTCAAGTGTACGTACGGTATAAGTTTAATGACGGAATGCACGATGGAATGGAATGAGTAATTAGCAACTGTAGTATTTAGCAACAACGAAACTGATTTTGTAATACTCTGGCACATGATAAGATAAAACGTTACGGCTTTTATCTTATGTGATTCTTAAGAAAAGGTTGGGATATTTTTATATTTAATAGGTATTCAAATGTGGTTATTTGTAGGAAGCGGATAAAATCGGCACCAGTTGAACGTTCACTCAGAATAATATAATAAGGAATTTTCTAAATAGCTCTAAGGTTATAATCCAATGTCATCGCAGCATTTATACATTTTATTATATAGCGGGTACTCACGATACCTTTTTATTTGCTGCCAATATTTCGAGCCAGTTGCATGTATTGTGATCACGGCGAAGCTGTGGTAGCGGGGAGAAACCGTCGACAAACCAGTGGTAGATTAATCTATGTACCCTGCGTCTAGTTCGTTTTTCTTGTTTAGTTACCGTATCACGATACACGACACTTGCTGTATCTTCACACACTAAACTTTGCACTTTATGTGTTTTACATAATGGGTCAAAATATTGGCAACAAATAAAAACGTATCGTGAGTACCGGCTACATAATAAAATTCTAAGGTTCAGTAAAAGGCTAAGGTTCGGTATAAGGAATACGATTAAAATAATAAACGGATAGACTTATTTAGCACACTTCGTGCTGTGCTAGTGTTCGCGTGCTGAAACGAACGCGCCGAAGGAAACTAAGGCAAGGACCTTGCACCAGCTTTTTAAGAAAAACACTTCGATAGACCATTAATATTGAATATGCCAAAATTCTTTTCAGGTATTCCTAGTACGTAGTGTAAATATAAATATTTGGCTGTTTTATTAATTGTGTTTGTAAAATATATGTACTTAAATTTGTCGAGTAACGATTGATTTCGAAGGGGATTGATCCAAGTATTGACAACATGTCTTGTTGGAAAACGTATGTATGTGTATATATTGAATCCAGTGGCAGTTAAATAAATCAAACTGAATTGAGCCATTCATCTGAGTTTACAGGTGTGGTAATCTCTGAACAACTCCAAATAAGATTTTAGTTCTAATTGAGAACATATATGATACCATTCTGTTTTGCTAGTCATATATAAATAACATTAAATTGCTGTAGCTACAGTGTGACGTGATGCATTTGTTTTTTAAGCCTTTCTCCATTCATGAATCCTAAATAAATTACTTCATTATAATTACCTTGTCGATTATATAATTAAATTAATGTTACTATACATTTGTGGTATTTAAATAAAAATATTGTAAATACATACAGTTAAGTCTACGAGCGAGCGGTTAACACTGATTAGTGGTAATATGTCTGAATTACTTGGACGTAGTACAGTACTGATTCAATTCCTATTTCGTAACAATGACTCGTGAATGAGGAGCAAGTAACGTATCACCAACCGTGGGCGGCAGCACATAACTGCATATTGGACGTGATATCAACATAATTACGTAAGTTCTGTGAAAACAGTTTGGGAAAATTATAAATGAAATAACTTATTTTTGTATTTTGAGCCAGTTAGTTATATCAGTAATGAATGACTGTAGCTGGACCGTTAAATCAAGGAAAAGAAAAATACATTTATCTATATTCACTTGGTTTTAAATTCGCAAATAGTAAACGTATCCTAAACCACGTTCCACGTAGTTTATCAATACATTTTTTTATTTTTAATGACGCACTTAAATCTTCCTTGTGAATCATTCTATTTACTGTTAAAAACGAGACAAAAATTCTAGAATAGGTTTTAGATTATCCCATGGAGATAACAGAGACTTTGTTTTTTATTTTATTTACTAATACTTAAAACCACTCATATTTACTAATACTTAAAAGTCCAATATCTGTCCGTCGATGATCAGGTTATAAATGGCATTTTTTCCTTTTTGTTGCTATATTTTGTGTGTTGATATGTTCATTTATGCACGTCAAAGTTAAAAATAAATCTAATCATTAGGGTAAATGTAATGATGAAGATTTTTTTGATTAATGATAGTTTCCACTAACATCAACAGTTATTTGTATTACCAATCTATAAATATAAAAAAAATACTGCGTGCGTATACTAGGGATGTTATGTATATAAAATTAGGATCTGGATATGAATACAGATATATGAATAGTTATTTAAAGGTTTCAGTTACGGTTAAGATTATGAAATTATTTCGGATCATCCGATTGGATCATCATATAAGATGATTTAGGATTCGGAAAAAATATATATACCTAACATATTTACAAGGTTACACTTTGACTTTATTTTAGGTATTATCTGTTATTACAATCATAGAAAAGCACTAATCATAATAACTATCTAAAAATGAGGGCGACGCGGTTAGTATATCCGCTCGGCGGGCAAAAACCCGGCATAACGTGTTTCATTTAGACTGCCGCTATCCGAAATTATTCGAAACTTTTTTATCGGAATCAGTTACGGTTTTGGGTATATTTTTATTTCGGATATCCGATAGTTTCGGTTGTGGTTACAATGCTCCTTGTATATACCTACGTATGTAAGTAACATACTTAACCTATTCAGAATCGATGCCGTTCATAATCTATTGAGATTAAGCACGTCTCTGCGGCTGCATTTTACATATCGCGTCTTCATAGCTAAGTTGTTGAAGACACTGCCTGCCTAGCAAGTTGGGAAAAACGTTTGTTCTCGGGTCATGAGTATTTGTAAATCACACTCACAAAATTCGTGCTCTCTTTTTATTCTATTAGTATACACTAGTGACCCGCATATAGCTTATATGCACCAGGAATAACTAAGTACCTATCAAATGGTAAAAGAATTTTGGTGTTGTGATTCCGGAGATTACGTATACGCACAAAACAACATAATGTGTTCGATTTCGTTATATTACCGTTACTGTATAAACATATTGTTTAGATTAGGGATGTTATGGATAGGATATTTCGGATCCGAATATGGATACGGACATATGAATAATATTTTACCGGTTTCGGTTACGGTTATGGATATAAAATTATTTCAGATTAACCGACTGTTTTGGATAATTTCGGCTACGGATATCAGATTATTTACAACTTGGAAAAAATTATTATATATTTACAAAGTTTGACTTTGTCTCCAGGTTTTATGTGGTATTATAATCACAGAAAGAAACAAATTGAATAATAAAAACTATCTAGAACGAGCACGACTCGGTTAATGTATCGGCTCGGTCAACGTACACCAGTCATAACGTGCTTCATTTAGACTCTGCCTCTATTAGAAATTATTCGAAACTTTTTTATCGGAATCAGTTACGGTTTTGGGTATATTTTTATTTCGGATATCCGATAGTTTCGGTTGTGGTTACAATGCTCCTTGTATATACCTACGTATGTAAGTAACATACTTAACCTATTCAGAATCGATGCCGTTCATAATCTATTGAGATTAAGCACGTCTCTGCGGCTGCATTTTACATATCGCGTCTTCATAGCTAAGTTGTTGAAGACACTGCCTGCCTAGCAAGTTGGGAAAAACGTTTGTTCTCGGGTCATGAGTATTTGTAAATCACACTCACAAAATTCGTGCTCTCTTTTTATTCTATTAGTATACACTAGTGACCCGCATATAGCTTATATGCACCAGGAATAACTAAGTACCTATCAAATGGTAAAAGAATTTTGGTGTTGTGATTCCGGAGATTACGTATACGCACAAAACAACATAATGTGTTCGATTTCGTTATATTACCGTTACTGTATAAACATATTGTTTAGATTAGGGATGTTATGGATAGGATATTTCGGATCCGAATATGGATACGGACATATGAATAATATTTTACCGGTTTCGGTTACGGTTATGGATATAAAATTATTTCAGATTAACCGACTGTTTTGGATAATTTCGGCTACGGATATCAGATTATTTACAACTTGGAAAAAATTATTATATATTTACAAAGTTTGACTTTGTCTCCAGGTTTTATGTGGTATTATAATCACAGAAAGAAACAAATTGAATAATAAAAACTATCTAGAACGAGCACGACTCGGTTAATGTATCGGCTCGGTCAACGTACACCAGTCATAACGTGCTTCATTTAGACTCTGCCTCTATTAGAAATTATTCGAAACTTTTTTATCAGATTCGTTTACAATTTCAGATATTTTTATTTCCGATGTCCGATAGTTTCGGTTACGGTTACGGAGCTCCATAACATCCCTGATTGAGATTAGAGTATTTAATTCTTATGTACAATATTAGCATTAGAATAAGCTATATTCAATTTCGCGATAGGTTGCGACATGGTATTGATCTGGAAAATGCATTAGAAAAGCTGAGATTCTACGTAAATATATTGTTACTTTATTCGTAGTAATGATATTCTGAAATTCAATCAAGCTGAGAATTCGTGTCACGCATGTAACGTCAGCAGAAACTTAACAAATGAAAGGTTTTATTGTAAACTATGGATATCAATTATTGTGTAATATATTGTGTTAGATTAGATTGAGTATTTTTGGAAATAGTGTGGATGAAAAATGCATGTACTAGTCACATGAGTTTTACACTATTCGTCGGTAGTTGGTTTACCAATTTTATGTCAGTTTATGTATAAAATTGATGACCTAATGACGGACGTATTTATATTAAGTAGGTATGTATTTTATGTGATATTGTATCGTGTATATTGTAAAAATTTTCCGTCTAAAGACGAAAAAGACGTTTTAAAGAAAATCTAAAATGACAAACGAAAAATTTGTATATTAATAAATTGGTTAATTTTAGTATTGATGATTAGGCTAATTAGTGAAAAACTTAAAGTTAATCTAAACCGTGTAGCAATATACCTACTTATGTACATCAAAGTTTTCACAGAAAATACAATGTTTAAGAGATTTTATTTATGTTGACCATTCCAACCATTCAGAAGCCCGTGATACGATCCTTTACAGCTGATACGCTGTCATTGACCTGAACTCGGTGATTATTATTACGCGTATATCTGCAATCATATGAGTGTGAAACATGAGTCATGTAGTGAAGTTCCGAATACAGATCTGATTGAATATCGCGAGGTTATTTTGAACTATTCTAGGGTTAATATATTAATTAACAATAATTAACTACCAAGTGCGGAATTATTAGATGCTATAACTACATAATTGTATTATTTCTTCGTTTAGCTCGGCTCTAAGAATGGCAGGAGTTAACGTTAAGAAGGATTTTTGTTGTATGTTTTCCCACAATTTTTTCCTTTGGCGAAATAAATGACAATTAATATGAAATGTTTACTTTGATAATTGAAATTTACAGGCGCATGTAATATTAAAATACAGGCCTCCTTATCGAGAGATCAGTTGTTATAATATTGGACTTTTACTGTGAGAGTTTCTTAGTGGGCTTCACGTTTTTAAATATTTCTTATATTCATGAATTCGTAACAGGCAGTAATAATAAACCAGACCTCTTTAAATATTTAAAGTTAACATGTAAAAATTCGTATTATAATTAACATATCTCAATTAAAATAATTTATACAAGACCCTTCTCGTAACTGTTTCGTAAGCCTTTTTCCATCCAAATACATCCGGAAAAGAATGTTGAGTATTTCGT
>DWPT01002863.1:0-15390 GCA_018251895.1 Agathymus mariae mariae | reverse complement strand
AGGTCAAATAATTTTGGAACCCTTACACCTTGACTGAATATAGCGACTGCCTATTGTTACTAAAAGTAGAAGATTCCTCGAGCCTTAAGTATTAGCGGTTCATTGAGTCCAATCAGCAAGAACGTTAGGTGTTCTAACGATAATAATAACAATGTTTAACCTTATCGACACAGGTTCGACCATAAGTATTGCTGTCATATCTGGACTTTATGCCTTATATTTGCTTCAAATATCGGCCCCTAAATACTTAGGCACATATATGAGGAATAGAAATATATGAGGAAAACCCAAATGTATAAAATCAGTGTTTTTTTTCATAACTTACAATACAATTTATCGCAAGAAGCATTTTACAGTATAATTTATGAAGGAGCTGTTGATTTTTTTTGTATAAGAACGTAAAACTGATACTGTAGCGTTTCAATACGTTTCTAACGAGGTTGCCTTGACGCTACAACATATAATATATACCGTTAGTAAATTTCAGGACTATAATTCAAACGAAGCAATAGTCTCTAATTTTTTTTTTTTTTCATTTTAAAAATAAATGATTAATTTGATTTCCTCGCTGTTGTCTTAATTTTTTTTTCTGATTACATAAATTATTTTCTTTGTTGCTTAATGTACATAATTAGTTTCCATAATTAATTTTGGTTAATTGTTTTATGAGATGCGCCCAGAAAAGA
This sequence comes from Agathymus mariae mariae, assembly GCA_018251895.1. NCBI lineage: Eukaryota > Metazoa > Arthropoda > Insecta > Lepidoptera > Hesperiidae > Agathymus > Agathymus mariae. Next base: position 14,704 of record DWPT01002863.1, on the reverse strand, counting down.
ACTGATTACTAGCGCAGTGTAGTGTGTAGTAGTTAAGTATAATAATAAATATAAACAAGCAAAATAAAAATTTAGTTCGAAAATGTTGTGTTATTTATTCTCGCCGAGCGTCACTTAAAATCGTTTTAAGTATTTTATTTACTTCTACAACTTGTTGAACATTCATAATATAAAATAAGACATTCAATAGAAAAGATAGGGATAGGAATAAATCATTTTTACTTACGCCCGTTACCGTTTTACAATATACGTAACATTGATTGTTAAATAAAAAAAAGTGTTACTAACGATTACAATACAAATTGTACAGGAGCAGTACTAGTTAGGCAACGGTTCATTTCCACTACAGTTGAAACGGGGTCTTCTTTAGTTACTTCATTACATTTTATAATCGTTGTTTTAAGTTCCTCAACAAGTGGATGATCTCCTAAAATGCCAGCTATTTTTTTGACGACCATGTGGCCATCTTCCTCGACGAGGCCGGTCTTCAAAGTAACGCAGTATAGATACTTGTTAGAGGCTTCATCTCTTGGTAATGTTCCGTCTGCAATTTTTTCAATCAATGCTGAATCAACTTTGTGTTCCAAAGCACACTCGTTTCCTATTTTTTTTATAATCTGTATTTTTTCTTGTGGTATTTTGTATAATTCCTGCAAAGTATAATTAGATACAATTCGAATTCCTAACAGAATATAAGGTTGCTTCAAACGCCTAAGATCGCTTTTTTGGTCCCATGGTATGCCCAAACCATTCAAGCCTTCTATTTCCTACTTTATCTATTATAGGCGCTACTTTTACATTACCCGTTATACTAACCTATATATAACATATTTTCTGTACAGATATAACCCATGTCCATCCGGAATTATGTTAATTTAAAATGGTAAAAGAATTTTTCAACCAGGTGCCGTGGTTCCCGAGATTACTTTCCGCATGTGTACAACCTCATAAAATTCTAAATTTCTTTTTAGAACATTAGTATAGATTAAAAAATATTACTAAGTAAAAAAAGTAAGTAATTAAAAGTTTTACCCCTGACTCTTTTAGAAATCTACTCTCGTGATGTATGCCTCAGGGCTTCTATATTGCCAGGAGAGGCTACTTGATATTAGAAAGCTAGGACCAAAAAAATTCTAAATCTAAAGCCTAGGCGGTTCAGAGAAGGCGAAAGAAGTCCCGCACTATTGACTTAAAGTGAGGAAGTAGAATGAATAACTGGCGACTCTATTAAGATGATGTTAAGAAGACCGAGGCATGCAAGATGTCGCGATGGCCGATTTTCATTAATTAGCAACAAGTATATGCAGTTACAAGTTGATTTTACACAGACAGGCATGAGGAGACCACAGCCACTGGCAACTAAAAGTGTTTTTCCTCGCCATTGCAACTCGATATGACCATGATCCATGTAATTTGGTCGAAATATCAAGAAAAAACATATAAAACGTGACTACCCGTTACGGTTAAAATTTGTAACGTCCGCGATAATATGTTTTAAATCATATGTGCAAGTGATTATAATAACATGTAGTATTAATATCTTATTACCTTTTATTACACGACCATAATTATGAAATTAATTTAATCAGAAACCCATCGAACGACAGTTTTAAGTTTAATTCTAGTGGCGTACACATTGTTATGTGACGTGTAAACTGATTCTCCTCTTCCTTCGTGGCCGGCACCACGTCGGTGAAAACTTTGTTGTTACACGTCCGGTGTCAGGTGGTAGTAACCAATTACTATAAGTTGGTACGTGTGCTCGTTTGTCGTCTATACACGATGTATAATACTAACCTGCTTCACCGCAGATGCGACAGATACAAGTCCAAGCAGAAGGGCGGTGAACTTCATTATGAATAAATTTGGAGTTAACTGAAAGGTACAACTGCTATCTATGTGAATAAATTTTTGAATACAAGGCTGGGTCTTATATAGTAGATACTTAAACTTATCATATTATTGTTATTGGGCAATAACTCTTTCAAATTTCAAATTTATTCCGAAATTCATTTATTTGTTAATCTTCTTAATTATTTTAATTAATTTTATCATACTTTTTGTTTGAGTTTGCAGTAATCATTTACTAATGGCAATTTACTAATTGACGACGCATAGCGCAGTTGGTAGTGACCCTGCCTATCGAGCGAGGAGTCTCGGGTTCAATTCCAAGCCGGGCAAGACATTTATGTGACAGGTAAATGTTTGTTCTCGGGTCATGAGTGTTTGTGATGTCATATTTGTGTATGTCCATAAGGTCCACGTCGCGACACAGTGGGATAAAAATTGGGTAATACGCTTAAATACATTCACAGAATGGAACATTATTATACACAAGTTCGATTCTGATTTGATCAGTGTTAAACAACCGATTTTATCATACTATAATTTTATCCGGCTATGTGCGGAATGACAGACTTTACACACCTTCGGAAACATTATGGAGAACCCCCAGGTATGCAGGTTTCCTCACGAGCTTTGTTTTCTGAAGCAATTAATTTGTAACACGCACGTTATTAAAAAAATAAAGGGAAGTACAAGATCCGAACTCAAGTCTCCCGTGGAGAAATCTGACGTTCAAGCCTTCTGAGCTGCTACTGCTTTTCTCTATTATCTTGACTATGGTAACATTCTTTACTTTAAGAGTTGCTACCATCCTCTTACTTAAATCACCATGAAAAGTAATGAAGCAGTTAAAAAGTAAAGCTTACTTCGACAATTGTCAGCGAGACGTCAAATATTGCAGGCGTCAATGGATAGCGCTGATCAACAATCGAATCTATAATTATCATTATTTGTCGATTATAACAAACTTATTAATGTTACGAAAAATTATTCTAGATATAAGTGTTTGGAATTATAATATATAATATGTTTTGAAATTATATTTATTTTAACTAATATTTACCAGAAAACAATTTGTTTTATGATAACGAGCCAACATTCTACGGCAGCTAGGCACAAGCTGTACTCACATTTCATCTTCATCATTTGACCTCAATATGGTAACCCTATACATATAATGTAATGTAACAATATTTTTATAATAATATAATATTATAATATTTTTTAAGTTACTACTAGACAAACGATTTTGAATACACTTATGCACATCATTTTTTGCTTTTACTACCGTTTCAAAAAGGTGTATTAACATTGAGAAGAAGAAGATTTAACTACTCCTAATTTTGTAGTATTTTTAAATTCAAATAAAAAAATACAATTAGTACCAAATTTCCTAAATAGATTATAAGCTTCTACCGGCGAAAACCAGTAAGCATTCACTGTAGCCCGTAGACATCAATGGCACCAGACACCAATGGCATCATCGATACGTTTCCAACCGAAAACGATGCGAGGAACCCGCATTATTACTGGCTCTCCGTCACTGCGATCAAAACAAATATGAGACACGTCACCGTCAGATCTAGAAAGAAGATGATAGTTAGTCAGGCGACTAAAATACCTCATTAACAAGCGACATTCAACTGAGTGGGACGGAGACCAGCAATCTCCAACAGTAGAGACCGTTAGCCGTGCATCGTCCCTTGTACAGCCGGGTGTACTACGAGCAGGGGAGGTTGACTTGACCTCAAGTGAGGACTGAGCTCCTTTCACCCCGAATACTATTTAGTAAACATCAGTAGATATCAATAAATGCAGTATTAACAAAAGGGTGTACTATCTATAAGAGAAATGCAAGAATACAATGCAGAAATATTGCTTTATCCCAACCTCATTCAGCTAATTGTTTTAAGTGTGATTTCTCTTCTCCGTTAAGTTTACCGACACTGATAGTATAAGCTGCTTTCAATTTTTTAATTAAATTAACTAGAATGAACAATTACTCAATAGGGGAATCTTTCATAAATATTTCCAAGGTCAGTTTTCTATAATTTAATTTAGGTAATAGATAGGTATTTAATGCAATTAATTTTCTTACTGTTCTAGCAATTACTTTGAAATATTTCAATATTATAGTATAAGCCTGCTTCTAAAAATTATAGATCTTCAGTTAATTCAAATATGATCTAAAAGTTCAGCTGTTAAATTAGAATAATAATTAACAAGCGGATTCACAGTTAATACGCGGATTCGACACTTGCTTTGAGCCGCCATCGCGTTGGTGCTGTATGCTGTTACAGAATTTTTGATGTATTTTTAAAGTTATACTTATTCCGGCGCGTTGGAAAAAACATAAGAGTGACTTTTACGATGCAACAAATGTAACACACGATGAAGTAAATTTTTTAACAGAGATTTTTACCAGAATATTTTGAGTTTTGAAGAGGGGAACGGATATTTTCGAAAGAGTTTTGGAAACAATGAAAGTAACCCAGTATTTGTTACTTTCATCATTACAAGACAAATATGATTTTAGTCTCAGCATATGACCATTGCCCGTCCAGTATGTTTCGATTCTACTACTAATGTTCATATTACACCGGTGACGCTCATCTTCGAGAGTTTCGAGCTTTCCGGGATGAAGTAAGCCGCGTACAATTCATGTACCTATCTTCTGGGTTTTACGCATTTTTACAGATGTTCGAGTAGTATAATTTTCATAGGATGCCTGGCTTCCTACACCCACATGGCCGGTAGCCAAATTACCACCATCTGTCCCAGACACAGTAGGGCACCGGTATTATATCTTATTTTTACATGCTTCCATGACGACTTTCTTGGCAAAATAGTGCAGTGGTTTCCATCGGCTTCTGTCTGCATCACACATTTTTAGAGCAATTTAAATCTCCTAGGTCGCTGTAACTTCTTCTAGTCAGTTTCCCGAACGGATGTGTAATGGATATACCGCCATTGGTCGGTCGCCAGTACCTCGTCCGTTGTCCAGCAGGGGGCACCACATACGCCTTACCCAAAATTTTGCTCGATGTGACAGGGGTCGTTGTAAGCGGACACTGGTCAATTGATTCAATCGAAAATATTGTGAATATTTCCAAGTACATGTGGATTCAATGTTACTTTATCTTTCGTCAGATGAGAATTGGTTACGAAAATGTAAAGCTTTAATGTTAAATGCAATGATAAAGTGTATGGAAGGGGTGCGATGTATTGATGAATCTCAAAGTAATTCACATTCCAATTTGTTTAATTATTTAATATACTATTAAGTTGATATACTATTTTAACTCTTTAACTTCTCAAATAATTTCAATCACCAGTAATGTAAAATTAATGTTTGTACGCTGTTGCTACCGCCGCAGTGGAATAATTATATTAAAGTACCATCTAATAATATCTATATAATGAAAACTTATGTTTTAAATCGGTATTTAGCATAATAACATTTTAGATTGGACGGCAAGATATCATTAACATTTAATGATATACCGTGGTAAAATTTTACAATCTATAACCGTTACATTAGTCGTCTCATTTTCAGAAACAGAATGTATAAAACGTAGGACACAAGGATATGCTTATTACGAGCAACACCCCTGAGATACCGGGTCAAGATGTTAGCGGAAGTGTGGCGGTAGCAGCCTGGGCGGAAAGCTTGGTAAAAGCGGCTGTAACCAGAAGAAAGAGACAGCAAATATTACAGTTCTCGACTAAGAAGTTCTGGAATATGAATTTAAGAACTTTTTTTTCGTTTATTGGTCCAAACAAGACGTTTGTGGCATGGGAGTAGTGATGTGTCCCCGTAATTTTAATTGGGTTCCGGGAAAAGCTTGAGGGTAGTAAAAGACTAAAGATGTTATTTAGCTTAAACACATTTTTTGTTATAATTTTTTACTATATGATATTTTACTCGGCTGATGTGTCGATTGCTTCTTTTCATCGTTTCTAAAAGACAATAAGAATTCATACATTGTAAGAGAGGTAAAATTGATTTACCATTTAAACGGTACATTATATTGACATAGATATATACTTTAAACATATAAATTACCATAATTGTTCAATCCGAAAAAAGTCGTGGCGAACTTCTAGTTGTCAAATAATTCGTTTGCTTTATTTTGTTGTTACCCAATAAAATTATTATTGTCAATGTTTGTTGGTCATATCTGAAATCTATTAATTATTATCTTGATTGTTTAAGTGAAGTGTCGCAGCACACAATGTCGCAAAGTGTAAAAGTTTTAGCAATAGTTGTGTTGAAATTGAACTCTAAATACGTATACTAAGTTAATTTCTTTATCGAATATACTTTAGTATTTGTAACAACTTATTGTGTTTGTATAGTTGTAGTTTTTTTTTATATTAGATAGCTGATAGACGAACAATCAGTGGTCATCGCCGCTCATGCACGTTCACAACATCAAAGGTATAACTGTCATTGCTAGCCATGATGGAACCATGCGACCGGCTTATCTCTGGCTCTTCGACACTGCAGTGACAGTTCACGGTACGCTCTAGAAGGAGGATGGTAACTGGCTAGAGGAGAGCAGAAACGTACTTCAATGCATGAGTAGGTATTATCGGGATGGCTGTGTAAGCCCCAGCGACCACTACCAAGAGGGGGTGGAAGTGGAACCATTTGCCATATCTTTGTCCATGTTCAGCAGGGCTCACCACCAACAGAGGCGGTTAGCTTGGGCTCAAGGATGGAGGCCCTTATGCCCCAAGTATTTTAATGCATTAAGCGGTGTTAAAATACATCTCCAAGAAAACAACTTTAACGTGCCAAATGTGAGTTGCATATGAAACATTACTTTTTACTTTTAATTATCGACATAATGTGCGCTGACTGACTGGGAAGAACGATTGGCGAGTTCCACCTACCTTCCTCGGGGGCACGCTACTCATATTACTTGATTACCCAGTTTTGAATGGACCCCACGTCATACCGCCGAAAGTATATTAAAAATTAGCAAATAAAATGTTATAAATAAACATTGGAACTACAATTTCAATGATTTTATTCGATTTAAGTATTAAGATATTAAGATTTAAGTATTAAGATTTTATAAACGACATTAAACTATACTTATCTGTCTTCGACACGTCTTGTTCAGTGAGACTGTGTCTTACGTCATTTTACTAACAAAATAACATAATATTCTTCTCTACTACAGAACAACTCGACTCATGGTGGCATAGCATCCTTTCGTTATAAACACAACTTTCAGCACGGCCGACGCGTTTTGCTAGTTAGGTATATATTATGTGTACCGCGAAGGATTGCAATAATCTGCCCCCGTCGGTATAATCCAAATGAAGTGTAGATAACTCTCAATCTATTTATCCTGTTGAGTGGACTGGATTCAATTCCTGACCGAAGCGGACATTGTGTGACAGATAAATGTCAATCCTCAAATTGTGGGAGTTCGTAATGTCTAGTTTGTGTATGTCCATTTGCAAGGCTTCTCACGGTTGTGTTTGTGTGTGAGTGTTTATTTATTTGTTATATGTTTACCAGACGTAAAGTATTGCTAGTATCATAATAACAGAAACAGTGATACTACAGTATATTACGTTGTTGCGCACGCGTGGTGCTGGTGACACTATGCAAATAGCTCTCTGACATCTAGTATTAAACGAACACTATCATTCCGGCGTGAGAGTCTTTTGTAACAGCATCCTAGTGCATCTACAAAATGTAGTCATTATTTTAGTACGTAAGGTACCTGCGCCAGTATCGGACACTATACCAGTTTTTAATTCTGTTAGTCTTAGTAAAATTGCTTGATATTTTTATGATATTACGAATACTGAATTTGAGACTGCATTCGGTTATTGATTGTTTTAAATGTCAATTATAGGTATTTTTAATTGTAACGATTTATTTAATAAAATTAACATTAATTAAAACATTATAATATTATTAATATTTTATATTATATGACTCTTATTGATTGTTAATGACTGGAACAGACCCGTGCTATACCGAAGAAGAGGAGGAACTCTAATTTATAATTAGTAAAACCCGTAAACTAAACTTAATATTAAAAAACTATTTCCGAGATAACATTTTTTTTTTCATAAATTCATTCAGCTTTATTCCCTAAGTGTCCATTATCGGTGCAAGCATTGAGTCCTATACTTAGAGATGTTTACGATTACAATATTCTAATAATCTGTATTGTGTCCACACATAAACTTAAATTTATTGCCTATAAAATATTAAGAATGTATGTATATACAGTTATAATTAAGAATAAATATTAAATTATTAAGTTACCTTTATACTTTCCGTAAGATATTGTAAGTCGTAGACTATTGATTTATTTCCAAACACTTTATTCCAGTTACGCAAGAGTAACTTAACAAGAGTATGTTATCCAATCACTGCGTATTATAAAACTAAAAAAAGTTGACTGATATAAATAACGTTTGATTTCGATACGTATTTCGGAAGGCATATAACCTCTGATGCTTTCGACTTGAACACTAATCTCCTAAAATACAGCTAAACTACTAGAGAAAGTTGCGAAGTGCGAGTATTCCTCTTCTCAATCAGGACTCACTGTTCGTAACGAGACCTTTTATTTATCACTTATAGATATTATTTAACAATAATCAATCAACATCGTATCAGACCGGTGTTTGAAAGATACCGTGCGCACCATATATACATTTATTTAGTTAAAAATGTTCCGTGAACAGACACATTTCTGTGGTGATGTGCAGAAAAAAATGTATAGATATTCTATACAGCGGATGCCATGGAGCGGTCGTTAAACCTGAGCAAATATAAAGGTGCAAGATCTGTACAATTGCAAGCAACACGGTTCGTCTCGTACGTATTGAAAGCTATAATTACATTCAAATGTATAAATGATGTAACCGTACCAAAGTTACCTAATGACGGGTGAAGTTGACGTCACTGTTGTAAGGGCGTAACGGACCGGTATGTTCTGTGTAACCACTGCAAATCTTGTAACGAAATCGCATGACATTATTTATATACGTAAGCTATTTACATCATAACAATTGCTATTTAAATCAGGCATGTTATGGAGCTATAACCGAAATTATCGGATATCTATAGTAAAAATATATCCTAGACAAAAAAAGAAACGAAAAAAGTTACGGATACTTTCAGTTAGAGGCTGAGCCTAAATAAAGCACGTTACGACCAGTTTACGCTGCTACATTAGCCGAGATGTTTTCATTTCAGACAGTTTTTATTGTTTTTGTATTTTTTATTTTTATTTGTTTTTTTTTTGTGATTGTGTGTGACAGTTTTTATTATTTTTATTTTTATTTGTCTTTTCTGTGATTATAATACCTAGAAACGAAGTTAAACTTTGTAATTACGTTATATTTATTTTTCCAAGTCGTAAATCATTATTATCCATATCCGATAACCTTATCCATAACCTAAATTATCTGAAACTATCGGATAATCCGAAATAATGTCATGTCCATAACATCCCTAATTTAAATGCGAAAAATAAATAATTCTCACGCTCGACGTGGTGACATACGGGTGCGAAATGCTAAGAACATAAAACCAGATCTTAATACGAAAACAGAAAGCTGGTTCTCTTCCTTCTCCATCCGCGACGTGTCTGTAACACCAGCGGTCAGACTGCTGGCTTCGTGTAGATTTACTGTTGTCGGTGTACAACGGTGATGAGGATCTGCTCGCTGGCCAGCTATTAACAAAAAATATTAAACTATTCGTATAGTTATTTAAAATTAAAAATATTTCAATTTTCAATTACAGTTACATTTATAAACTTAGTTATTTTAAATAAGATAATTACTAACTAGATATATGATTTGACTAACTGCTCCGGCAGCTGTTGTGCCACGATATATTCGTATTCAAATACGAGACATATTGTTTCTGATATTTAAATTTAGAATTAGTTGGTAACTTCGACGATCAAGTTGGTAGCTCAGTTGGTAACTCTGTTTACGTTGCGAGAGGTCCCGGGTTCGTTTCCGATCGGAGCACACATTTTGATGACAGATGAATATTTGTTCTCGGGTCATGGATGTTTGTGATTACATATTTGTGTACATCCATATCACCCGCAATACAGGGAATCCTAATGGATAGGTATAAACTAACAGCGGCATCTATCAGATCTACTAACCATCATTCTCTTGAGAAAATAATGTATTGTGTGAATATGACTTCAAATGGAGAAGTCGTTCAGAAGTAGCACTATAACTCACAGAAATGACGCACTTAGGATTAGCGGCCCACTCCGACTTGAATAATTCAAAATTTTATATTTTTTACTTCATTTTTCTTAGGATAATCATTACGTTTATTATAATTTTATGTAATCTATCATCTGCGCCATAATGTGTTCTCACTACATACTAATTTACATTAAGATCGGTCAAACTGTTCTTAAGTTATAACGGAACATACAGGAAAACAGATACTTATACTTATAAATCCGTTATACCGTAGTATAGATTCAGATTGAGCTGCCGAAAATAAAAAAAAAATATATTCAAAGTACAAAGTTACAGACAGACAACTATCGTAACTATTGCCGATTCAATCTCTGTAACAAACTTTTTATTTTTTTATCACCATGACACATTACGATGGTCTGTAACATCTATTGCGCCAGTCCATTCAATTTGTTGATCTGTGGACAATAATATTAAAGCAGGTGTTTTATTAGGTGAAGGTACGAGATGTAACATGACCAACATCATGGCAGTTTTTATAGTTTTTAATGGATTGGATCGACTGCATTAATGCTCTATGACCAGTTGTAAATGAATAATTAAATAAATAGACTACATATTTGCTCTTAAACTGTTATAATATTTATCATCAAAAATTAAAAATAGGTTATTTTTATATCGACGACCTATTATCTAGTTGGTAGTGACTCTGACTGTCGAAAGAAGGTCCCGAGTTCGATAGCTGGTGGGGGTAACATTTATGTGGTCATGGGGTCTTGTGCATTTTTAATGACTTTACCATTTGCAACATAGAATATCCCAGTATGGGTGTGAGTGTATGAACGTTAATACTCTATCAGTAGCCGCTAAAGAAGCAAATGGCAAATGATCTCCGTCACCAACGATCTTCCATAGTGCGAGTTGATTTTAGAAAAAAGGTGGTTGGAGTGCTTGTAAAATATCCTATCACCATGCACAAGAGACGTTGGAAACAACTTGGGTGTAACAGAGCCCAGTGACCTCTAATAAAAACATGATATCTTTGCCTCGTCCATGGCTTAAAAAGATGCAGCATGAGCAGTGAAGGTTAACTTAGAATGAAGCCTGTTTTATCCCTAATTTAGTAGTAAAATTCTTCCCTTACAGTGACACAAGAACAAATAAATAGAATCGTGATCCTTCCTAACAATCTTGCACGCACTCCTAGATAACGTAATGCGCATGCATTATCGTTAAATGATGATGATGTGGAAGCATTAGACGGATCCACACAATGATATTTCACTGAGCGTCGCCGCCAGTGACAAGTAGAGGTGTTTTGAAGGATGTATCATAATAGCGCAATTTACACCGCGATATTTAGAATTACTTGTAGCAATATGTGCAATCATTTGCAAATCTGTGTGTATTACTGTGGAAAAAAACGTTTTTAATATTTTGCGTAGATATTTAGTAGCAGAAATATATTCATCGTTTTTAATTCACCTCCAGTAAAATTCAAAATACAATTCGTACCTAAAATAACATCGAAACTATACAGATTTTATTACATATTATACACCGTTGTACACTTTACCTAAGAATAATTTCAATATTATGTTCTCCTATCATAATTTTATTAATAAATTTGTTTCCACATACCTACTTACACATCCACAAAAAATCTTAATCTCTCGGTCGTTATATTAATAATAAATCTTACCTGCAGTAAAATTTCATAACTGTTTCTATCCGTGTTGATATTTATTTTCCCTCTCCCGTGTATGAAATGCACTTACTTATTAATTTAATAACAAAAGAACTGAAATTATATAAAAATCGTGAACAAAACACGATCTTATCTCTTTGCGTTTGTTTTTTCAAAGAAACTTAATAATTGAATGAAATAAAATGGTTTACAGCTTACTCACGTGAAATAATTGTTAGAAATTTTTAACAAACTTTGAGATCTTGTCGATGTTGCAATGGAATTCGGTTCTACTTCTGATCTTAGAAGACGTTCGATCGTCTCATTTATAATACCAACAATAATACTAGAGACAAACACACACAAAGTAAGAACTCTTTTACGATCTCGACCTTCCGTTTCACTGTTCCCTTCCCTTGTTTAATGAACGGATATTTGTCGGTTTTATTTTAAATGTTACAAAAAATCAGATCATAAAGTGTTAATTGCATCTTAAAGATAAAATTTTGGTATGACCAACTACAGTATAATCAATATCAGTATGCTTTCTGGGCATACTGACCATAGGTTAGGTTTTGTTTAAAATTAAACATCAATCACAAACTGAGCTTTAGAAGCTAAAACGAAATTTTCGAAATTCTACATGAAATAACACAATAAGTGTAGTAAAGTTGACAATCCGTCCATTTTCATTTATTCAGTATGAAGAACTACACGGCCGCTTTATTGGTCTAGAAGGAATCGACAAATCCGTTGTGATATAAAGCCAGATTTTAAATGGAGATATAAAATCTTTTCGAAGTTATGAAGGTAGTCTGTAGCGATTGGTATACCTAGTGAATAAAATGAACCGTATTCGGTTTACATTATTATATTGTCCAAGAGTCCGAGAGCCTCCATTACTGTCTATAATAACGTTATGTGTTTAATAAAATAACATTGTTCCAAAATATCATGTAACGGGTACAAATTAAAATCAGTCAAATCAATCCAGTGAACTCTCCATGGTTTTACCTGGTTATAACATTAATTGGGCATAATTGTGTTAACAACATTTTAATTAAAAGTTTCAAATCAATTTAATATCAAATTAAAATTTTTGTTTTATTGCTTTTTTGCAATTGGTGTTGTTATTGAATCCAGATTTGAAAATTAATAAACTTTTTTTCTGTGAAGCTTCTCAGAGTAGGTTTATTTACTTCCCTTACTAAAAACTACCCTTCTTTTAGAATCAATGAACCTGATACGAGTATATCTTGTGACATCTATTATCAACTTGCAAGTAGAGAGGATAGACAGAAGTAATCATTTCAATCAAGTATTATGTGCAAAGAGTTTGGATTTTTTTGATTTCAAACCAACTTCATCTGCTCATGGTGCATGGTGCACTCTGTTCATCGAAGACGAGGAATCAGCAACTCAGCATTGGGTACATGATTATTGTCAAGGCACGCTTAGCCACTTGGTAAAAATAAAAACGGAAAACACATTGACATCCCCGCACCAAAATTTTCCATGTCGCGGGTGGCATGAACAACCAAAGACAATGACATGACCAAACAAACATTTATCTCTGACTTACGTGTTTGCCCCGGTCGATAATCAAACCCATAAGCAGGTAAGGTCACAACCAGGTCATGAAATCGACACTCGGACAACTCGATCAACATACGAATTTCGATTGCAATATTAGGAAATCAAATGACAATCTATTTTACCACTTTGTTAGCTATCAACGCGTTGTTGACACACCGATGTAATGGATGTGACACTATGGTGACTACTTACGGCCACAGTCCACAAGGCTTACTGCTCAAATAATTGAGCTCTACAAATGAACATGGAATACCTAGTAAAAGTTTTGTTAATGCCACCGAAGTGGTTGCCAGGGTACAATCACGATGCAACGATGTGGGAACCGCGGGTATTATTGACACGATTGTTCGCAGGTCACGAAAGTGTCAATGCACTCCGTGACAATGTAAGTCATCAAATAAGTAGCATGGTAAAATTCCTTTACTCACCAAAAGACAATTCAAATCATACATCGTACTTCGCCGTAAGCTTTGTTGTTAATCTTTCTTTATGAACGTTTCCTTGATATGTTGTTGATTCATAGATTTATTATAACATTGATTTGATTATCATTTTTACACGAGTTATATGTTATATCACTGGAGAGTTGAATCTGTGTGTAGTTCACTTACTTCCAATGTTCCCAATTATTAAATTTTTTGCATGAATCAATAATTTGGTAATTTTACTAATTCATTCATGTTCATGTTTACTAAATCTGTTAAGTGACCTAATCGTCACACCGTAAGTAGGATGCTTTTTTAAGTTTAAATTTTATATTCACACTCATTGCTAAAAATATATACTATATATGTAACGCGGGAGTTTATTTCGACTGTATAAAACAAAAAAATTGTTCTCATTAGCCCGTATACGTCCATTTGCCATCTGCGTAAACATTGTCGGCGCTCAATCGAGTCAGTGCGTCCCTAAGATCGCCTGATCTCGATATTAACCAATCAGGAAGGGTCGCGGGAATACTTTCATTAGTTCAGTAGATGATTGGGAACGCAACCTCCTCAGCTATCATGGATTGTATTTAAGTCGAAGAGAATAAAAATGTAAAGGACTCTCGCATGATTGTTCGGATGTTCGAGTCGCGTCTACGTCTTAGTAAGTTAATCATGTTACAAATAACTGCAAAGTATTTCAATAAAGTTTGTTTTTATGTTTTTTAACCGAAAGTTACTTTGGGTTTTACTTTCGTGTGTTAAATGTATTTATTTTAAGCATGTATTTAACATAAGCTTACACGTAAAATGGTAACCAAATGTAAACATAATCACAATATTATATAAACAAGTGTAGAAATATACAACGTGAACAATTTTATAAGACAATGTCTATGCCAACTACGATACATGACGAAAGCTTTTAAGG